>CAUYRH010033889.1:0-23140 GCA_963574655.1 Perodicticus potto | reverse complement strand
CTACAGGCGCCCGCCACAACGCCCGGCCATTTTTTGGTTGCAGCCACCATTGTTGTTTGGCGGGCTCGGGCTGGATTCGAACCCACCAGCTCAGGTGTACGTGGCTGGCGCCTTAGCCCGTTGAGCCATAGGCGCCGAGCCACCAATTACTGTTTCTAATCACAGAGGTGCAGACAAAGAGGCTGGAAGTCATTGTGTTGCACCTCCCCACATTGATGCAAGCCCCTCCTACACCAGCTGAACTGACTTCCAAGAGATTTTAAAGGGTTGGCATTAAACTGACCACATTTTTTCTTTCTCTCCATTATTTTTCTCTTTTTCTCCTTTTGGGAGACAGAATTTAAAGAGGAAGACTTTCAAACACAACTGCATATATGGGGAAAATTAGAAAATGACTGTGCATGCCCTGAGAAAAAATACAAGTAGACTTTAAGTTTACACCTGAGGCTGATCCTTGGCACAGAGACAACCTACCAAAATAAAAACCAATAAACAATAACAAAAAAACAGCAAACTCGGGGAAGGGGAAGAGTCTGCTTTCTAGAGTTACCACATTATCAGAGACAAGTGTTCAGTTTTCAACAACAACAACAACAACAACAACAAATCACAAACAGGAAAGTTTGGCCTACTTGAAGGAAAAAAAAAATAGGAATTATCCCTAAAAAAGACTTGATAGGAGATATACTAAACAAAGACTTTAAAACAACTATCTTAAAGATGCTCAAAGCACCTAGAAGACGTGGACAGAGTTAAGAAAATAATGTATAAATAAAAGGGAAATATCAATAAAAAGAAAACATAAAAGAAATTCTGGACTAAAAAATATAATAACTGAAATGAAAAATTCACTAGATGGATTCAAAGGCAGATTTGAATAGACAGAAGAAATAATCAGTGGACTTGCAGATAGACAATAGAAACCATTGTGTCTGAGGAACAAAAAGAGAAAAGATTGATGGAAAATGAATAGAGCATAAGGAACCTATTAGACATCATTGGGTGGACCAACATATGTATTATAGGAATTCCAGAAAGAGAAGAGAAGAAAAAAGAGCAGAGAGACTATCTGAAGAAATAATGGCTGAAAATTTCCCAAATATGATAAGAGACAAGAGTATAAATGTCCAAGAAGCGAAAAAAAACAAACCAAAAAACTCCAAATAAAATGAACTCAAGGAGACCCAAATGGACACATATTATAATCAAACTTTTGAAAGTCAAAGACAGTGAAATGATCTGAAAGAACCTAGAGAAAAACAGCTGATCACATAAAGGGATCCTCAATAAGATTATCAGCAGATTTCTCGATAGAATCTTGGAAAGCCAGAAGGTAGTGGGTTAATTATATTCAAAGTGCTAAAAGAGAAAAAAAAACTGTCAACAAAGAATCCTATTTCCAACAAAATTGTCCTTCAAAGTGAGAGAGAAATAAAAACATTCCCAGATAAGCCAAAGCTGAGGGAGATTGTTACCACTAGACTTGCCCTGCAAAAAACGTTCAAGGAGTCCAGCCACAGTAGCTTACAACTGTAATCCCAGCACTTTGGGAGGCTGAGATGGAAGATCACTTGAGATCAGGAGTTGAGACCTCCCTGGGCAAAATAGTGAGACCCCCCTTCTTTACAAAAAATAAATAAGCTGTGCATGGTGGTGCACACCCACAAGTCTCAGCTACTCAGGAGGCTGAGATGAGAGAATTACATGAGCCCAGACATTTAACGTGATAGTGAACTTTGATCACATCACTGCAATCCATAGTGGATGACAAAGTAAGACCTTATCTCTTTTTTAAAAAATGCTCAAGAAGTCCCACAGGTGAAATAAAAGTACACTATATAGTAACTTAGAAACATATGAAGAAATAAATATCTCAATAAAGGTAAATTTATGGCCAATTATAAAAGTTAATATTACTGTAACAATGATTTGTAATGCCATCTTTTGCTTTCTACACACCTTATGAGACCAATACATTTTAATAAAAATTATTAGTCTAAGTATTAGTATTATTGTAACTTTGAGTTACAACTTCATATTTTGTTTTCTACATAATTTAAGAAAGTAATCCATTTAAAAGAATTATTAGTTTATCTTTGGGGGCACATGATGTAATTTTGTGATACAAAAAACTAAAAGGAGTGGGGCAAAGCTACAGAGGAGCAGAGTTTGTATATGTTATTGAAGTTAAGCTAGTATAAATTCAAGTTAGTGTTACAACTTTAAGATATTAAATGCTGTTTCAATAGAAGTCACAAAAAATGACTCGGCGCTTGTAGCTCAATGAGTAGGGGGCCAGCCACATACACTGAGGCTGGCAGGTTCAAGCCCAGCCCCGGCCTGCTAAACAATGACAACTGCAACCAAAAAATAGTCGGCATTAGGGTGGGCACCTATAGTCCCAGCTACTCAGGAGGCTGAGGCAAGATAATTGCTTAAGTCCAAGAGTTGGAGGTTGCTGTGAGCTGTGACGCCATAGTGCTCTATTGAGGGCAACATAGTGAGAGTCTGTCTCAAAAAAAAAAAAAGTCACAAAAAAGCTATAGAATGTAAACAAGTAGAAATGAGAAATGAATGTAAACATTTACCTACAAAAACCAAATAAACACACAAAAATATAATAATGCAGAAAATGAGGGATAAAAAAGATACAGGCAAATAAAATACAAATAGCATGGCTCAGCAACTGTACTCAGTGGTCAGGGCACCAGAAACACACACCAGGGCTGGCAAGTTCCAACAGGCCTAGGCCTGCTAAACAACAATGACAAGTACAACAACAACAACAACAAAAAAATAGCTGGGCATTGGTGGCCAGCACCTGTAGTTCCAGCTACTTGGGAGGCTCAGGCAAGAGAATCGCTTACACCCAAGAGTTTGAGGTTGCTGAGGGCTGTAGTGCCATGGCACTCTACTGAGGGTGACATAGTGAGACTCTGGCTCAAAAAAAAAAGAAAAGAAAACAAATAGCATAATGACAAAAGTAACTTACTTGTTATTAATAGTTACTTTAAATGTAAATGGATTCAGTTCCCAAATCAAAAGGCAAATACTAGCAAATGGGTAAAAACACATGATCCAATTATAGCTATCTGTATGACACATGCTTTAGATTCAAAGACGCCAATAGATTGAAAGTGAACAAATGGAAAAGACTATTCCATGCAGATAGTAACCAAAAGACAAAGGGGTGGCCACACTAATATCAGACAAAATAGAACTTAAAAAATGTTACAAGAGGGCGGTGCCTGTGGCTCGAGTAGGGTGCTGGCCCCATATACTGAAGGTAGCGGGTTCAAACCCCACCTCAGCTGAACTGCAAAAAAACAAAAAAATAGCCAGGCATTGTGGCGGGTGCCTGTAGTCCCAGCTACTTGGGAGGCTGAGGCAAGAGAAATGCCTAAGCCCAGGAGTTGGAGGTTGCTGTGAGCTGTGTGATGCCATGGCACTCTACCGAGGGCAATAAAGAGAGACTCTGTCTCTACAAAAAAAAAAAAAAAGTTACAAGAGAAAAAGAACATTATATATTAATAAAATATTCAGTACAATAAGAAGATAAAACAATTATAAACATTTATGCACCTAATGACAAACTATCAAAATATATGAAGCAAAACTGGCCAAATCAAATGGGGAAATAGACAATTCTAAAATAATATTTGGAGATTTTAACACTCCAGGAAGTGGGGAGAGGGGAGGAGGGTGAGGGATAGGGGGGCATGGTGTATGGTATACCTCTTGGGGGTGAGATACAATTATAAGAGAGACTTTACCTAACAAATGAAATCAGTATAAATTAACTCTTTGTACCCTCAATGAATCCCAAACAAGAAAAAAAAATTCCATTCTTAATAAGAGAACAACTAGACAGAAGGTAAGTAAGGAAACAGAGGATTTAATAAACCAACTAGATCTAACAAATATATACAAACACTCTACCTAAAAACAACAGCATACATATTCTTTTCAAATGCACATGGGACATTTTCCAAGTGGTATGGTTTGGATGTTTGACCCCACCAAATTCCATGTTGAAATTTGATCCTCATGGAACACCTGACACCTTCTCTTATTTCTTCGCTTGTCATGTGATATGCCTGCTCCTCCTTTGCTTTCCACCTTGATTGGAAGCTCCTGAAAACCTTCACCAGGAGCAGATGCTCACTCTTCTGTAGACTGTCAGGAAGCACCAAACAAGGCACAGAGTCTCTTCTTCATGAGATTATGAAAGAGAACTTTCCAGACATGCCAAGAGATTCTGAAATTCAGATAGCAGACAGTTTCAGAACCCCAGCACGACTCAACCTAAATAAGACATCCCCCAGGCACATCATAATTAACTTCACTAGCTCCTGAAAACCTTCACCAGAAGCAGATGCTTCCTGACAGTCTACAGAACAGTGAGCTAAAAAACTCTTTTGTCTCTAAATTACCCATCCTTAGCCATTTCTTTATAGCAGCACAAAATGGACTCATATACCAGGATATGAGTCATAAATTAATTTTTGCAAATGCTTTAGATATATCTGAAAGTAAAATGTTTTCTCTTTTTGTTGCTTATGCTATATAGTTTTTATCCTATTGAAATTTTTATTCCAATAAGCACTTTTTCATTTTCATGATGTGTAATTGGTTCTTTTTCATTTAAAACTGTTCTTATTTTATTTCTACCTATTTTTGTTTCATGGTTTGGGTTTTGGTTTTTTTTTTGTGGTCTATGATTTTGTTATATATCTGTTTGTACATCCTAACAATACTTAGTCATTATCACACTATCCCTCAAGTTATTGTAATCTGGAATGAATTCATATGCTCATTGTTGACATTATTAGTTTTGTTTTGAATATTTCTTCACATTTGGAATTCCTATTGTGGGCACAAATATTTCTTTTGTTTATTTTTGTTTCTTCTCCCTCTGTGCTTATTCTAGCATACCTGGTAGTTTCCTTACTTTGTACAAAGTCTCCACTCAGTTCAGAGTCAGGTCTCTTAACGTGGTATTTAAGAGTTCCTGCTCTGTTATGTTACCAGAGTATGATAACGAAGCAATGGGCTGCTTGGTTTAGCAATGTTGTACCTGGATCCTACTCCTTTAGGTCTGTAGTTCCAGAAAAGATATAACTGTAGTCAGTGCTTGGCAGGAGGTTTTACTCAGCTTCTTCTCTAGAGCTCTTCTTTGATCTAGAGTTACGAACCCGGCTCTACTCTGTATCTTGACTTTGATGCCACAAGAGTTATCTTCCTCTTCCCTTTGACTTACTTTTGAACTTAGAGTCCTCTAAGTCTACGGCTTGGCTTCCATCATACATTTGAATCATACGTTTTTTTTTTCCTAGTTTGTGAATATGTTCATCTAGTTTTAACTACACTACCTCTCTCTCCCTCTCTCTCGCTCTTTATCCCTCCCTTCACCTATTATAAAATGTATTTGGAGCAGAGAGAATGTAGCAAAGGATAATATACTGAGCTATCTCTGTCTGGAAACCTACTTAAGCTTTTTTTTCCTTTTAGAAATTCCTTATAAGGAAAGAGAGAAAATAGAAAATACAGAAAACATTCAGTTTCTAAAGGAGCAATGAAAGGTTGTCTCTGGTTGTGAGATAATTCTCTGCTATAAAAGTGGAAACGTGGACAGGCACGATGGCTCATGCCTGTAATCCTAGCACTCTGGGATGCCAAGGTGGGTGCATTGCTTGATCTCGGAAGTTCAAAACCAACCAACCTGAGCAAGAGTGAGACCCTGTCCCTACTAAAAATGGAAAAAATTAGCCAGATGTTGTGGCAGACACCTGTAGTCCCAGCTACTCAGGAGGCTGAGACAGGGGGATCACTTGAACCAAAGAGTTTGAGGTTGCTGTGTGTGTGCTATGATGCCATGACACTCTACCCAGGGCACAGAGACTCTGTCTCAAAAGTAAGTAGATAAATAAGTAAATAAATAAATAATGAAAAGTTAAGTGTGATTACTGCTAGGGCCCTTAATGCTACTTTCTTCTTATCTAGCTGTTTCCTTCTCTCCACCCCATATAAAACTTCTGTTCCCTGAATAGTCATCAGCATTCAGCATCCTGTCAATTCAGTCACATAATTAAAATATTTAGACTAAATTATAAATAAAGATTGTGACTCCAATGAGTACTTAACCAGTCACTATGTGGGGTAGAATTTGTGTGTGAGTGGTAATGTAAAGAGGGGGAGTTGACTTGGCATAAAAAAAATGTTTAGTCTCACAACCAGATAAAGGCCCAGTAATAGTCTCAAAAGCCTCTGATATGAGGCCACTTGAAGTGAGGAGGTATCAATAATTCTGCCATAATAAAAATTAGCCTGTAGAAAATAAGGCCAACATGAAAAAAAGAGTTTTTCAAGGTCAGATCTAAATGAAGTGTGTGTGTGTGTGTGTGTGTGAGAGAGAGAGAGAGAGAGAGAGAGAGAGAGTCTTTGTGCATGGACAAACACATGCATGTGCTATGAACTCCTACCCACAGGAATAAAAGTACTTGTGTTAACCTAAGGAGCTCCCAGTTACCATGTGGAAATGTTTGGGAATTACTGACCAGGACTATAAGAACTATATTATTGTTCCATGTTATGTGTTTTCTGTAAGAGTTACCAGTGAATCTCTAAATTAAAACAAAGGGACCCAAAGTCTTATCTTCAAGAGGAGCAAGAGGTGAAGTTGGCCACTGTAGCCCATTCCATTGCCAAGATTGGGGCAAAAAGGCCTAGATCTCAACCAATAGAGTAGAAGTGGTAGCAACTAAAGATAAAAAAGACAGAGCAGGGCAGTGGTTCATGCCTGTAATCCTAGCACTCTGGGAGGCTGAGGCAGGTGGATAGCTTGAGCTCATGAGTTTGAGACACCTGAGCAAGAGTGAGACACCGTATCTGCTAAAAATAGTCCCAGCTACTCAGTAGGCTGAGGCAAAAGGATTGCTTGCACTCAGGAGTTTAAGGTTGCTGTGAACTATGATACCATGGCACTCTAGCCTGGGGCCACAGAGTGAGACTTTATCACAAGAAAAAAAAAAGAAAGAAAGAAAAGGTATAAAAGACAAAATGAGTGTCAGGGACCTTCTGCATAAAATCTGGTCTGAGTTTGAAAGGGATCGTTAGCTATCAAAAGACCTATGTGATGGCCTGAAAATACTACTTCCTCCTCCCTTAGTTTTCCAGGGTACATATTATAAAACCTGGAAAATCTCTCAGCTTGGAGATATATATATGTGTGTGTGTGTGTGTGTGTGTGTGTATACATATATATGTACATATATATGTATATACGCATCCCATATACACCACACGCACTCTAAAGGAAGCCCTGGTGGCATCTCTGGCCCTCTTCACAGAAAAATGCATATGCATGTTTTATATAGAATTTCAGGGAGTTTCTGGATGCTTGCATTAAGGTATCTCCCTGTGTAGGGAGAAGCAGTAGTTTTACATAATAGAGTAGAGACTATAAGGGTTTCAAATGAACAACTCTCTTTGGAAATAAGATCACATGGATTCCCCCAAATTCCACTCTGTCTTCTCAATTTTGGGGAATAGAAGATATTATACTCACTGGTGTTTATTCTATTTCTGGTAAGCATCCCAAATTCTGATTCAACAGTATTGTCCAAGTACCTTCCATCCTGAGTATGCCCAAATCCACACATAATACAGAAAAATCCAAACAGGATTAATTGATTCTCCATGGACCAGTCTGGTTCATGAGATCCCTAATACCCAAAGAGATAGCTGGCCCATACACTGCATCCATCACTAGTTTCTTTTATTCATGACCTGAAACACTGATGTTTTCCTTTAGAAAAGGAAAATTGTCTTTTGTAGACAAGAGTTTTGCTCTGGGGCAGCACCTGTGGCTCTGTGGGTAGGGTGCCGGCCCCATATACTGCGGGTGGCAGGTTCAAACCCGGCCCCAGCCAAACTGCAACAAAAAATAGCTGGGCGTTGTGGCAGGCGCCTGTGGTCCCAGCTATTCCACAGGCTGAGGCAAGAGAATCGCCTAAGCCCAGGAGTTGGAGGTTGCTGTGAGCTGTGTGACACCACGGCACTCTACGGAGGGCAATAAAGTGAGACTCTGTCTCTACAAAAAAAAAAAGAGTTCTGTTCTGTTGCCCCAGGTAGAGTGAGGAGGCATCATCATAGCTCACTGCAACCCCAAACTCCCTGGCTCAAGTCCTCCTGCCTCAGCCTCCAGAGCAGCTGAGGTGCACATGATGTCCCCTGGCTAATTTTTTCCATTTTTGGTAGAGATGGGATCTTGCTCTTGTTCAGGCTGGTTTCAAACTCCTGTCCTCAAGCAATCCTCCCACCTCAACTTTCCAGCATGCTTGGATTACAGGCATGAGCCACTGTGCTCAGTCTAGAATTTTTTTTAAGTGAATTTTCATTCCTTCCTTTGTGATTATTATACATATTTTGGATCCAGTGCACACAAAAGGTATTTCATCAACTTTAATGTTGTCTCCATCAGTTACATGGACATGATATTAGGAGGGTTTCCTAGAATTCGCACAATCATTCCCAATTCAGCTTCTCCCCCATTTTTAAGAGAAGCAATAGGTTTTCCTATCCCATCACAGTTCTGCATTTGGTGCAGTTTGTTCTCTTTTTCCTAGAGATTCTGTCTTAAACTCTGGTCTTTCATCTTCAGCAGGTGACAGAGTAATCAGTGGACCAACCCCCAGCCTTGATTTCTCCACTGGATCCACAGTGACATTTTGATCAAGGGGAAGAGCTCTGAAAGTTAAGTAGTTGAGAAAAGAGATGATCCCTGAGGAAAGAGAAGACTTTCAGGTAAGGTTCAACAGACAATGGTCTTTTGGCTTTAAAAGTCTCACTCATCCTTTAATACTCATTTAAAAAGTCATGTTGTTGGTGAACCTTCTATCCCCCAGCAGAGTTACTTTCTTAACCCTCCCATGCTCCCATTGCTCCATAGACTTGTTAGGACAAAGCTTGAGCCTCCTGGATTCAAATCATAGTTTCACCACTTTCTGTGTGGTCTTGGGCAAGTGACTCAACCTGTCCATGCCTCACTTTGTCAAAGAACAGGTTACTAATTCTAGGTTTTCAGACTCCAAAATCCATGCTTTCTTCACCTCACACCAGAATATAAGTATTCTGGATAGGACCAGTCAGTGCTTCTATTTGTCCTAGATTCTACCTCCTTGTCCAGAAGTGATTTCCCTTTCCATCCTTCTAACATAGGTCAGGGGACTGACTCACCAGCAAACATGTATAAGAAGTCACTCCACCAGTTAACATGATAGGTCCATAGAAGATCTGACTCCATGACATCCCTAGTATGCCAATGAACCTGTGCCACAAACAGGCTGAGGCAGAGGATCAAGCAGGTGGCTAGAACCAGTAGGAAAGGTGTCACAACCCATCAGTATCTTCAGTCTACCTTGACCACCACCCCCAGCTCTTTTTCTGCCTCCAGAGCCCATATGTAGGTCAAGGATAAACATTATAAAAGCTTGAGGATCAACCAAGATAAGGGAGAGAAAGGAGCCTCTACCTTAGTAAGGTCAGCTAAGGTTTGTTCCATAAAATAAGGTAAGTAGCTGGCAACCTGGTGTTGATACCCAACAAGAAGAGCAAAGAGAAAAGAAAAAGAGTTTGAAAGCCCCACAGACTTGACTATTTGGCATGGTATTACCCTACCAGTCTAGGTCTGTACCTGAGATGAAGCTGAGCATGGATACCTTCAGATCCAGTTTGGTTATGCTTCCTCTTCCAGGGAGGCAAGAGCTGAAGAGCCAGCCAATGCCAATGAGAATGGTGATGAGAGAGACGAGGAAGAAGGCCCTGGAAAAGAGGAGATAATCTGCAAGAAGAGGAGAAAAGGAAAGGTCTGATTAGTCCAGCGAGGGATTCCCTTTAAGAAAGCCAGATAGAGCCTTAGAGAAGGGAGTAAAGACAAAGCAGAGCTTGCCACGTGGCACCTTCTTTTCTAGCTCTTCATCAAGTTTATCCTAGTCTAATATTTGCCTTCCAAGTTTAATGTTGTTCTCCGAAATATGACACTATAACAATATGATCACTAATAGTTATTTTCATTAAAAGAAACCACACACCTACTTACAGAGATACATTTTTCTGTGACTCCAACATGTTAGCCAGATTAAAATATAATAATTCAAGAGCAGCACATTTCCTACAGATTGGGTCATTCAGAATTAGCAGTATATACAGCCAGCCAGAACCACCAGCCCAGACTGAGCTATATAAAACCCAGTGCAATAGGCATCTTTGTGGTTTTTAGCCCATGATCCCCCATGGAACCTAGCAGCTTTTATCTATACTCCTGGACCATTGCCTCAGCCCCCTGACTGTAGCAAACTGGACCAACAAAGGGAACCTGACTCATGTTGGAACAAGCTTATTCTTGTGTTTAGAAATTTAGATTGCCTCTTTGCTCACTTGAACTAAGAAGCTATAATGTTAGGGCCAGGTGAGGTGGCTAACACTTGCAATCCCAGCACTCTGGGCAGCCAAGGCTGATGCATTGCCTGAGCTCAGGGGTTCAAGACCAGTCTGAGCAAAAGCAAGACCCCGTCTCTACTGAAAAATAGAAAAATTAGCCAGGCATTGTGAAAGGTGCCTGTAGTCCCAGCTACTCAGGAGGCTGAGGCAGGAGAATCACTTGTGCCCAGGATTTCAAGGTTGCTGTGATGTAAGTTGATGCCATGGCATTCTATCCTGGGCAGCACAGTGAAACTCTGTCTCAAAGTGCTAGGATTAAAGGTGTGAGCCACCTCACCCAGCCTGATTCTTCTGAATCTTTATAAATAATTTCACTCTTTATCTTATACTAGATGAAATGATTCTATAAATAATATTCAAAATACTAAAGAGAATGTCAAAGGTATCTCTTATTCAACTTTTCTAAGATATAAAGCCCAATTCCTCTTCTACCATGAGGGAAGACTGTAACTTCATAGTCTCCTTACAATATTTTCTGTCTTAGCTCCTCATCTCCTGAAATATACATAAACTAGTTCCTCACAACTCCACAGGAACAGCTAAAGATTTGCAGCATGGAAGAGTCTAACGAAGTCTACTAGTAATAGTCATATATACCAAAAGGCTGCAACCTAACAAACACTTCACTTCAGGCTCTAAAACATCTGCATTTGGTTAACGTCATAGCTTTCTTATGCATGTAAGTAAAAAAAGAAGTGATCTCAAAGCTGAATTCAAGCTTTCATCTCCTGTATGATCTAAGTTCAGCTTTTATATGAGAGTTTTTATAGCCATTTACCTATCAAAGTTTCAAAAATGTTAGGATCTAAGTCGCAAAAAGTCCTGCTTGTATGTTTTAGTAAATCTTGATCCAGAAAGAGGAGTGCTCTAGAGCAAAGGAACACACCCATGTAAGTCACCTGTATCCAAGCATTTCTGAGCTTTTTCTTACTGATATGCTTCAATGTGAACTTAAGTTGCAAGAATAACAAGACAAGCCTCAAGGTTTACTAAAACCAATGAAGCTAATTCTCTGGGCAGAGCGAGGATATCATTTTCAATTTGGAGAGGACAAAGTCCAAATCACTTGAGAAACTTGGTAAGATTCTTGATGGTGTTCCCAGATCAGCCTAATCTACACTTAAAAGTACCATCATAGGCTGGGCACAGTGGCTCATGCCTGTGATCCTAGCACACTGGGAGGCTGAGACAGGTGGACTGTTTGAGCTCATGAACTCAAGACCAGCCTGAGCAAGAGCAAGACCCTGTTTCTACTATGAAAAGTAGAAAAACTGAGGCAAGAGGATCACCTAAGCTCAAGAGTTGGAGGTTGCTGTCAGCTATGATGAAGTCATGGCACTCTACTCAGGGCGACAGTTTGAGTCTCTGTCTCAACAAATAATAATAAAAACAAAAGTACCATCAGGTAAGACATAAAAGCTTCTAAGACTGAAGTGGGCACCTAGACTGAGTAGGTGGGGCAGAGTGTGGATATGGATTTGGAGGATGAAGAATGTGCAGCTATAGACAAGAGGGGGGGTCAGCTCACATATTTAGCCAAGTCTAAGCCTCCATGCTGTTGCCAGTGTGACTTCATTCCAGGCACATAAGGCCAGCGCTTCAGGAGAAGTGCCAAAAGAAGGTGGTTTGGGAATAGAAAAGCTCCTTGGTGGAGACCCCCAGTACTCTAGGGAGGCATCTGTGATGTCTGCTTAATATCTAGGTTCCTGTGTAAGCCGGTTGGAGTGCTAGAATAAAGCATCCCTACACAGCTTGGTGATGTTTATTGTATGGTGGTCCCTGGAGTCCTAACTCTAGGGTGCCTAGTGCCTTGACTAAAAGAGCTACCCTTTCTTTCCCACCCTCCGCAGAAGTGTTCAAGTTACTCTCTGACAACACATCCTTTTCATCACAGTCTGATCTGACCAATGCTGTGGGGAGATAACAGAAATGTCTATTCCACATTTGAGACTTCTTAGTAAAAGTGAAGTCAGCATTCTCTATTTCCCATCCCGTCTTCATCCCATTAGGAGCAGCCACAGCAGAGAGGCTGTCAGTCATCTACACCCAGGTGAAATCAGACACAGGGCCACAGTGATCTGAAGTGAGTCCTGGACAGAGGATTGTGAGTACACACATTCTTGAATGCACCTAAACTAGCCCCTGTGAAACTTATAGCAATGAGGAAGGACACTGTGGACACTGTCAGATAGAGAGAATAAATTCTTGAGATCCAATAGGTAAAAATTTGAAGTCATTGAAATGGACAATAATTATTAGACAATAATGTATTTGAGCAACAGTGACATCGTATTAGGCCAGGTGCAGTGGCTCATGCCTGTAATCTTAGCACTATAGGAGGCCAAAGTGGGAAATCCATTGAGCTCAGGAGTTTGAGATCAGCTTGAGCAAGAGTGCGTCCCCATCTCTAAAAATAGCCAAGTGTCGTGGTAGGCATCTGTAGTCCCAGCTCCTCATGAGGCTGAGGCAAAAGAATTGCTTGAGCCCAAGTGTTTGAGATTGCTATGAGCTGTGACACCAAGGCACTCTACAGAGTGTGACAAAGTGAAACTGTCTCAAAACAAAGAAACAAAAACCAATTACATCATATTATTTTCACAGGCAGATCAAGCCCAGACATTATGATTACATTTTGGGGATTCCTTATGAGATCTGTATGGCAGACTCGTTACTGGCCCTAGAATCAGGACTAGTTAACATTGGAAATAGGGTGGATATTTGACTTAAATAATGTGTGCCTTAAATATTTACTTAGTTGACTTTTCCTAAACAAGTAACAGTCTGGCATAAAGTTGGATTCAGGGTTGCAAGAAATAAACTATTTATTGCTTTAAGTGACATAATTTCAGACTTCTAATTCATTAAAGATTTAAATAATAATCTTAAGTTCTGAAGTACAGCCTGGGCACCCAGTTACATAAATATAACTTCAACTTAATCTTCATGCCTAAACCTTTTACTTCCTTTTTTATTATTTCCTTGGAATTAATTTCTAGAAGTGGAATTATTGAGTTAAAGATGGTAATTTTAAAGTCTCCAGAGAGACACAATCATGCTGCTTTGGTTATACCAATTTGCATGATATGTATGGGAGTGTGCAGTATTGTGCATTGTCATTTTAAAATCCTTGTTAATGGCCGGGTGTGGTGGCTCACGTAATCTGGGAGGCCTGGGCAGGTGGATTGTGGGAGCTCAGGAGTTCGAGACCAGCTGGGCAACAGCAAGACCCTGTCTCTAAAAATAGTAGGGCATTGTGGTGAGTGTCTGTAATCCCAGCTACGTGGGAGGCTGAGGCAAGAGGATTGCTTGAGTCTCAAAAAAAAAAAATCCCTGTTAATGTGGTGGTTGAAAATTCATATCTCATTGTTCATTTGATATACCTTTCTTTAATCCTTGAGGTTAAGTTGTTTTTCTTATTTCTATTGGATAATTATAGTTCCTGTTTTGTGAATTGTCTGTTCAAAAAGAGTTGCTTAATTTGGATTTTTGCCTTTTTCTTAATAATTTGTATATCCTTTTTCATAGATTAAGGTCATTAAAGTTTATCTTTCATATCTGTTGCAAACATTTTCTCTAGCTGTTCTTAGTTGAAGATGTGGTTGAATTGTTTCCCCGCCTTTGTGTTTTGTTTTTTGAGACAGAGTCTCACTCTGTCCTCCTTGGTACAGTGCTGTGGCATCATAGGTTAAAGCTCAAACTCTTGGGCTCGAGTGATCCTCCTGCCTCAGCCTCCAGAGTAGCTGGGACTAGAGGCGCCCACCACAATGCCTGGCTAGTTTTTTTATTTTTAGTAGAGATGGGGTCTCGCTCTTGCTCAGGTTGGTCTCAAACTCCTGAGCTCAAGCAATCTGCCTACCTCAGCCTCCCAGAGTTCTGTGATACAGGCATGAGCCACTTCACCCAGCCCACCTTTGTTTTAGTCTCTTCCCAAGATCCCGCTTTAATGTACTGCCCCTGAATTCCAAATGACACAGCCCATGGGTGATGTGAAACTGATGCTTCACCTCAGGGTTGGGCCTAGGTGCTCTCTCTCCCTGCATCCTGGGACCCCTGCTTATCTGAGAAGGGGAATAAACACTTTACTCATGTATGTTTTCTTTCACAATATCTGCTTCTTTGTTAAGGGTATATCTTGTGGGTGATAGGAAAACTGTTAGTGTTTCCTGGAGTTCCTGCCAAGTATGTCTCAGTGGCCTTATGAAACCAGACTCTCATTCATAGACCTTCATGCAGCATGTCTTTCCTCTCAGTCTTTGGTTTGATTATAAAACTCATGCATATGGTATTTTCTTTCTTTCTTTTTTTTTTTTTCAGTTTTTGTCCGGGGCCGTGTTTGAGCCCACCACCTCCAGTATATAGGGCCAGCACCCTACTCCTTGAGCCACAGGCGCCGCCTGCATATGGTATTTTCTAGGCCACAGAATTTATTTTAAATATTTTGTTGCATTTCACATTTAAATTCACATAAAATTTGACATAATTTACTCTACATAGCTGGCCTTCCTTATACCACATATTAACATACATCTAAGTTCTCTTTAAAGGTTAGCAGAATAAGCTGACCTTGCAAGTGAACTCTAACGGGTGTTTGGACTCTACCTCTCAGCTACATCCAATCACTTATTGTCTATCTCTGTAAGCTACAGTAGAACATTAGTCACATTGCTTCATAGTAATATCTTATAAATGGCAATACAAGTCTTCCCAGAAAGTAAATAATATCAACTTATCTGGGCCAGGAACAGCCTGGAATAGGAGAGAGAAAGGGCTGGCTACATTGACAACTTGGCTGAGCTCCATCCTGAGGTTGGAGAAGTGAAGACCTAAAGATCTTAGAAGAAGAAAGACGAAGGGCCAGTGCGGCAGAAAGCTCTGGAACTGTGGGGCATGAGGCATTTGATTTGGTGGCACTCACAAGGTGGCTTGGGTGTGTGGCTCCAGCACAGCTCATGGTTGCATACGGTCCAGAGTCCTGCGTAGAGCTCAAGGCCATTGTTGATCACCAGGAACTGCACCCAGTTCAGTGGGGACATGCAGATGAGCATGATGAAGCTAAAACCACAGAGGCTGGCACAGAGCATTCGGATGTAGGTTTGTGTCTGATCCATATACTGCTGCCGCCTCTGGGGTGGCATCGAGGCACTCGAATCTTTGTTGGTGGGGAGGGTAGGCTACAAGGATGAGGGAAATATTGCCTACCCCAAAATATAGCCCGTGACTTCCAGGGTCTCCTATTCTCCTCTGTCTCAAATATCCCCCTGGGGGTTTGATTTGATATCTTTTCCTACTCAAAGATATCAAAGATATCTTTCCATACTCCTTTTATGAAAACCAAAAACTTTAGGGCGATCTTTTCTCTATCTTTAGGATGCTGTATCTAGCCCCCAACTTCAAGTGACCTCTCGTCTGATCCCAATTAGGTACCTCCTCACCCTTTGGTATTGTCGGTTCCCTTTTATTTTGGGAACCTCAGGAGTGTAGAAAGTCAAGGTTAAATTTTCATTCTGCTCCATCTTGGCAGTCAGTTCACTTTCTAACTGCCACGGAATTTGTCTCAGCACCTCCTCACACATGCACAGAACAAAAGGGACCAGGACCCATTGCCCAGCTCTCATTTCTGTTTTATGTTCCAGGTTTGGTTAGATCAGGAAAAAACTATCACGTTTTAAACATGTGTAGGTATATGTGATGCTCCCCACCCTCCCCTCTCAAAGTCTTCTTAACTCCTTTATTCAATAAATCCACAAACATTTGTCAGCAGTTGCTGTGTGTCAGGCTTCGTGCTAGGTCCTGGGACACTTCTCTCAGAGCAAATAATGAAGTGTAACTCAAATGTCTCCAGAAATCATTTGATTGTGGTTATACATGTCAGTAGCCTGTAAACTGGAGTTTGTGGCAAGTATCTCAGTCTCTCAGAACCAGTCTCTCAGGCAGCATCCACCCTCTTCTCCTTTTTTTGGTGTGGTTCCCTCTATTCAATACACTCTACTCATGAAACCCTTTAAGGGTGCTATACCAGGGTCACTGCCACTGCCACTGCAATAGGGCCCATTATGAAAATGCCAGTAACCATAAAGCTCAGAAGGCTACACACCAATGTACTACCACTATTCAAGATACTGAGGCAATGCTGGATTCCGCATTGAGTTAAGGAAAATGGGCTTTTCCTGATTCTACAGCCAACATGGCTTGTGCCCAGGGTATCTCAAAGTGTCTCTTTCTTTTCTTTCCTTCTCTTTCCTTCTTTCCTTTCCTTTCCTCTTCTTTCCTCTCCTCTCCTTTCCTTTCCCTTTGTATCTTTGCAACAGAGTCTCACTTGCCCTCGGTAGAATGCCATGGCATCATAGCTTACAGCCACCTCATGCACTCTTGCCTCAGTTTTTCTATTTTTAACAGAGACTGGTCTCTCTCTAGCTTAGACTAGTCTCAAACTCCTACGCTCAAGAAATCACCTGCCTCAGCCTCCCAGAGTGCTGGGATGACAGGCATGAGTCACCATGCCTGGCTCAAAGTGTCCTTGTCAAACAGCTCTCTCAGCAGCTAAACCTAACTTCTTTCCCTACAAGGGCTCAAAATCAATCCAAGATATGGTAGAGAAGTCATCCTGATCATTGACTTAAATAAATACCCTGCCAGATTACCAGCTCTTGTTTTCTACAAACAGATAAACTTTGATTTCTAAATTTGGATCTGAGAGAAGAGGAGGAGCTGGGCCTGGAGGAGCTGCTGCCAGGTTTTGTGAGTTTTGGGGAACCAGGCCTGGGGGGCAGGATGTGTTGCAAAGCCCAAGCTGGTGGTGCAGAAGGTGGTTGCTCACCCTCTGCTGCTACTCAGTGTGGTGGATCATTTCAACCCCTTCAGCAAGATGGGAAACCCGAAGTGTGTTGTTGGTGTGCTTTTGGGGTCATAGCAAAAGAAAGTACTTGATGTATCGAAAAGTTTTGAGTAACTATTGATGAAGATGACAAAGGTCTGGTTTTCAGACAATGATTATGTGGAAAATATTTGTGAAATGTTTAAGGAGGTTATTTCCAGAGAGAGAATAGTTGGGTAGTTTTGGGCCAGACAGGCCCTAAACTACCCAAGAATGACATCACTATCAATAAACTCATGAAAAGATACTGCCCTAACTCAGTATTGGTCATTATTGATGTGAAGTCAAAGGATCTGGGGATGTCCACAGAAGCATAGATTTCAGTGGAAGAAGTTCACGATGATGGGACTACAACCTCAAAAATATCTGAGCACGACCAGTGAAATTGGAGTAGAGGAAGGTGAGGAAGTGGGAGCAGAACATTTGTTATAAGACTACAGTGGGCACTCTTTCCCAGTGGATCACAAACCAAGTCCATGGTTTGAAGGGACTGAACTCCAAGCTTCTGGATATCAGGAGCTACTTGGAAAAAGTAGCCCCAGGCGAGCTACCCATCAAACACTAGATCATCTACCAGCTGCAGGATGTCTTCAACCTACCTGCAGACATCAGCCAAGGCCTTTTACATGAAGACCAACAACCAGATAGTGGTGGTGTACTTGGCCTCACTGATCCATTCTGTGGTCAACCTACATAGCCTCATCAACAACAAAATTGCCAACCGGGATGCAGAGAAGAAAGAAGGGCAGAAAAAAGAAGAGAGCAAAAAGGATAGAAAAGATGACAAACAGAAAGATAAAGGTAAGGGAAAGAGTGATGTAAAGAAAGAGGAGAAAAAGTAAGACATGTAGCTTTTTAAGTTTGTGAATTAAAGCCAGGTGTGGCAGCTCATGCCTGTAATCCTAGCATTCCAGGAGGCCAAGGCAGGTGGGTCACCTGAGCTCAGGAGTTCGAGACCAGCCTGAGCAAGAGTGAGACTCCCATCTCTACTAAAAAAGAAAAAAAAAAAAAACTAGCCAGGTGTGATGGCAAGTGCCTATAATCCCATCTACTCAGGAGGTTGAGGCAAGAGGATCTCTTGAGCCCAAGAGTTTGAGGTTGCTGAGAGCTGTGACACCAGGGCATACTACAAGGGGTGACAAAGTGAGACTCTGTTTCAAAAAAAAGAAAAAAACAAAGAAGAATCTCATAGACTCCCAGAGGCAGAAAATTCATTGAGACTTAGGGGATTCCAAAGCAAGCTGGAATCTCAGACAAAGAAAATCAAGCTAGTCAATGACTTAGTTTAGTTAGAGTCACTTTGTCACTCATCTTTGTTTATGCTTTATCTCTATAGCTCAGTTTTCCCTTCTTAATAGTGTTTAAGTACCCAACAGGTGGTATTCTAGTCTAACTTTACATCTTCTTGATTTTTTTAAATTTTATTATTTTTTTATTTTTGAGACAGAGTGCCACTATGTCACCCTCGGTAAAGTGACATGGTGTCACAGCTCACAGCAACCTCAAACTCTTGGGCTTAAGCAATTCTCTTGTTTCAGCCTCCCAAGTAGCTGGGGGGACAGGTGCCCTCAACAATGCCCAGCTATTTTTTTTTTGTTGTTTGTTTGTTTGAGTTTCTGGCCGGGGCTGGGTTTGAACCCACCACCTCTGGCATATGGGGCTAGTGCCCTACTCCTTTGAGCCACAGGCACCACCCCCAGCTATTTTTTGTTGTTGTTGTAGTTGTCATTGTTGTTTAGCAGGCCCGGGCCGAGTTTGAACCCACCAGCCCAGTGTATGTGGCCAGCGCCCTACACACTGAGCTATGGGCACTGAGTCTCTTCTTTTTTTTTTTTTTTCCGAGACAGAACTTCACTCTGCTGCCCAGGCTAGAGTGCCATGGCATCAACTTACATCACAGCAACCTTGAACTCCTGGGCTCAGGGGATCCTCCTGCCTCAGCCTCCCGAGTAGCTGGGACTACAGGCTCCTGCCGATTCATTCGGCTAACTGTTCCCTATTTTTTAGTAGAGATGGGGGTCTCTCTTTGCCCTGGCTGATGCTCTAACTCCTGACTTTAACTGATCCTCCCACCCTCAGTCTCCCAGAGTGGTAGAATTATAGGCATGAGCCTCTGCACCTGACTGAAATACCTGAAGTTTTGTTTGAGGAAAAATACCCAAAGACAGAATGAGGTGTAGTTGTCATTTCATTTTGTATATATAGGTCTCTAAGTTTCTCAGTCTAGTTCAAATACCAGAAAATAATGGTTTAAATTTTATTACCAAATTTGACTGCTGCAAGTGTGTGTTAGTTTTTTATTAACAAAGTGGAATTTCATAACTGGAAAAAATTTTATGTATCTTTTAATCCAACATCATCATCACAGAAATGAAGAAACTGGGGCCACTGGGCACGGTGGCACCCCTGTAGTCCCAGCACTCTGGGAAGCTGAGGTGGTAGGATCCCTTGGGGCCAGGAAGTCAAGACCAGCCTGGGCAACAGCCAGAACCTCCCCTCTAATAAAAATAGAAAAAATTAGCCGAGTGTTGTGACAGACATCTGTAGTCCCAGCTACTTGGGAGGCTGAGGCAGGAGGATTGCTTGAGCAAAGGAGTTTGAAGTTTCTGTGAGCTATGATGATGCCACTGCATTCTAGCCACAGTGACAAAGTTGAAAGAAAAGGGAAGGTAGGAGATAATTTGATCAGGCATACAATTTGGTTTTTTTTTTTTGAGACAGAGTCTCACTATGTCTCCCTCAGTGGAGTGCTGTGACATCACAGCTCACAGCAACCTCAAACTCCTGGACTTAAGCAATTCTCTTGCTTCAGCCTCCCTGTAGCTGAGACAACAGGCACCTGCTACAACGCCCAGATATTTTTTGTTGCAGTTGTCATTGTTGTTTACCTGGCCTGGGCCAGGTTAGAACCCACCAGCTCAGTGTACGTGGCTGCCACCTTAACCACTATGCTACAGGTGCCGAGCCGATCAGGCACACAATTTGGAAAACCAAAACTCTGATGGCATTGTAGAGGCTGAATTGAGGAAACCTTGAAAAGCTCCTTTTTTGCCTTCCCCCTCACCTACATCTTTGACCTTAATCTACTCCACTGGCTGTCATTATTTTTATTATTTCTCTGCTATCCAAATTGATGGCAATGTTACGTCTTTCTAATTTAAAGAACTCGTATTGTTAAAAAACTTTATTCATTTAAATTTTTGCCACTATCTCTATGCAAGGTTCTGAACATTATGATTACGACTTTTTTTAACTTTTAAAAGTCATTCATTAACTTCTTTCTTTTTTACTTTTGAGGCAGAGTCTCACTATGTCGCCCTTGGTAGAGTGCTGTGGTGTCACAGCTCATAGCAACCTTAAACTCTTGGTCTTACATGATTCTCTTGCCTCAGCCTCCCAAGTAGCTGAGACCACATGCCCGCCACATGCCTGGCTGGGTATTTTTTGTTGTTGTTGTTATTGTTGTTTAGCAGGCCCAGGCAGGGGGCAAACCCACCACCCCTGGTGTATGTTGCAGACACCCTAACCACTGAGCTATGGGCGCTAAGCCCCCCCCTTTTTTTTTTTTTGAGACAGAATCTCATTTTGTTGCCCTCGGTAGAGTGCTATGGTGTCATAGAGCACAGCGACCTCAGACTTTCGGGCTCAAGTGATCCTCTTGCCTTGAGTAGCTGGGGTTACAGGTGCCCACCACAATGCCTGGCTATTTTTTAGAGACAGGGTCTCACTCAGGCTGGTTCCGAACTCCTAAGCTCAGGCAATCCACCCACCTCAGCCTCCCAGAGTGCTAGGATTACAGATGTGAGCCACTGAGCCTGGTCTTATTCATTAACTTTCTAAGTACTTTTATTGATAACTTTCATGATCTATTTGGGTCCAGCTCCTTCATCTTGTGTTATTTTTAAGTGAACCATTCCTCTTCCCTGGTACGTGTTGAGTATCACACAAAAGTGTGCCTTGACAGATGCTCAGTCCTGGAACCCTACTTTCATCTGCTTTCACCTTGAACCTGCTCTGACCCATCCTGAATCTATTGATCCTACAGGCCAGCTTATGAACTTTGTTCTTTTGACAATGCTGCTATGATTCTCTGCCTTGGAACCTTGGGTAATATCTCCCCTGACTGGTAATGTCTGTCAGTGCTGATGAAAATTTAGACACAATGGAGAAATTAAGAATACAAGCCTAAGCCTTCAGATCTGAAACTGTGAGAACTAATTTCTGCTCTAATTGCTAGAGTACCAAAAGATTGAAGAAGTAATCAATCTTCTAAGAGAAATTTCTTTCTTTTTTTTTTTTTTTGTAGAGACAGAGTCTCATATTATCGCCCTCAGTAGAGTGCCATGGTGTCACACAGCTCACAGCAACCTCCAACTCTTGGGCTTAGGCGATTCTCTTGCCTCAGCCTCCCAAGTAGCTGGGACTACAGGTGCCCGCCACAACGTCTGGCTATTTTTCTGTTTTGCAGTTCACCTGAGGCCAGGTTTGAACCCACCACCTTCGGTATATGGGGCCGGCGTCC
This sequence comes from Perodicticus potto, assembly GCA_963574655.1. Taxonomy (NCBI): domain Eukaryota; kingdom Metazoa; phylum Chordata; class Mammalia; order Primates; family Lorisidae; genus Perodicticus; species Perodicticus potto. Next base: position 1,244 of record CAUYRH010033889.1, on the reverse strand, counting down.
TACTCAATGAGCCACAGGCGCCGCCCTAAGAGAAATTTCTTGACCAATCACTATTAAGTTACAAAAGAGACTGCTTTGTTATCTGCTATAAAACCATGTATATATATCTGTATATGTAACTACCATTAGGTACCTACAACCTGAATATAAATTACCATGAATTTAAAAGCCCTTTATTTTTATTTACTGATTTTTTTTTTATTTCAGATTAATATGAGGGTACAGATGATTAGGTTACAATCTTTGTTAGGTAAAGTCCCTGTCGTAGTTTCGTCCCACACCCAGAAAGTGTACCATATACACTTACACTGTGCCCATTAGGTAGGAGCACAACAACCCAAACCCTTTATTTTTGAAAAAGTTCATTTTATTGATGTTTATACTTAATACTAAAATTTTGTGACTTAAAAAATACTAGCCACACGAAACATTAACAATACCATTACTTTTATTTTCTTTTGAGTCAGAGATTAAACTATGGTCTGATCTGTTGAATTCTCCTTGATCATGCTCCAAGCCTCTTTTCTGGTTTTCCACTATTTCCTGGCTCTACTGCTCTCTTCCTTCTCCTGCTGCTGTAATTTAGACCCTCATGATTCTTCATCTCCAATTAAAAAAAGGAGTGGCTGTCTCCTAAGGTTTTTTTATCCATCCATGAGATTTAAAAGGAATTTCCTAAAAAGAAAATCTTTGGGATGACTTTCAGTTGCCCACAGAATAAAGCCCTGACTCTTGTACTTCCTACGTAAGTCCTGAGAAGACCAGGCTTATGTCTTTATCTCTGGGCATTATCCACCTTGCACTTATGGTCCAAGCAATATGCTACCACTTGTAGGAAATGCACACCAGGGTATGTGGAGTTTTGTCTGGAGGGAAGAACAAATGACTAGGACATTTATAATGAATCATGAAGGCAAGAGTTGACACCAGAAAGCAGAGAATGGGATGCCTCGAGCTTGCCGTCAAAGTACACATTTTTCCAGGCCTAAGTAGATCACATTTTAGTGATCTGTGATCACCTCTCCAACAGAATAGTTCAGACTAGCTACTTCCAATCTCTTCTTGCTTTACTCACAGCATTTCACATCACGACGACTGGTGGGTTTTTTTTTTTTTTTGAGACAGAGCCTCAAGCTGTCACCCTGGATAGAGTGCTGTAGCATCACAGCTCACAGCAACCTCCAATTCCTGGGCTCAAGCGAGTCTCCTGCCTCTGCCTCCCAGGTAGTTGGGACCACAGGCGC
>CAUYRH010033887.1:0-71488 GCA_963574655.1 Perodicticus potto | reverse complement strand
AAGGCAGACTGACTAAAGGAATAAAAAAGTTAAGGACCTACTGTGCATCTTAGAAGGGTACAGGCGAACCTTACTAAATGCAGAATACAAATGTCTTCATATAATAACTGAGAAAATGCCAGGAAGGCTATGTTAATCAGTGAAAATAGTTCAGATTGTGTATGAAACCAGCACATTGTACCCCTTGATTGCACTATTGTACACAGCTATGATTTAATAATAAAGACAATAAAAAAAAATACAAAAATAAATGCCCTGTTCTGGATTTGGGATCATATTGAGACGCAATAGAAAACAAAAATGATGCTAATGATTTAAAGTGCTCCAGGCATTTAAAATGGACAGCGACGCTCATACAGAGGAATGGAGATTCAGTGAATTCTAAAAATGCAAAGATAAAATCTGGCAAAGGCCAAAAATTGAAAAGGAGACAAAAGCTTTCTAGAGAGGGAGCTAATCGGAACGTAAGCTTATCATAAAAAGGAAGCATGAAAGAAGAGTCTGAGGGGATAAAAGATGGCAGGGAAATTGTGCCGGATAAGGAAGCTGAAGGAAATAATAACGAACTTCTCTTTTTTTGTAGGTCAAAGTCAGTATATTAACCAGGTATCTTTTTTTTTTTGGCTTTGTTTGAAAAGGAAAGATTAAACACAACTAAATCTGCAAAGTGAGAAGCTTGTCATACATTGGAGAAAATTAGAAATGTAGAGCCTGCAGGCGGACGACCTGGTAATCTAGCGCGGTCTGGAGGGCTCTTTCTGTCGTCTGGCCCGTTTGTGTCTATTTCCTTTGTTCCCGACTCCCCCGCCTCGCATTTATGAATCCTCAGCTGAAGGCTCCTCTGTGAATTTTCAGTCTCATCTATTATCACAACATCTATGTTGGAGCTCCTCTTGTCAGCTTAACCTCCCAAGCTCTTAGCAGTTCTTGTGGGTTCCTACTTTTTCACCTGTATTTGGACTCCCTCCTTGGGGCTTCATTTTCTATCTTTACACTCTGTGTTCCGTTTAATTCCAACTTCCTCACACTGACACGAGGAGGTAGAAAGGAACCTCACTTTATAGGTGGGTTCACAGTCGGTGCTACGTTCCTTGAAGGTAGAATTCTTTATCCTTATTTTTGTATCAAGGAGCCACGTTTGGCCCTAGAGCTTGGCTGGTGCTTAGCACACGTTCAATGAAGCAAAAGTGGTATTGTTTTCCTCCTCGTCCTTGTGGAGAGCTGCCAACTTCATAACAATTCTCCCTTCTCGGGAAGCTCAGAACTGATTTTGGCTGGTTCTTCCTTGAACTCTCACGTCTGTTCACTCCAGTTGTAGTTGACCAGACCTAGTCTAAATCCCCATCCTGGAGACACTGAGGAACTCAGGGTTATGACTAAACCCCAGGTACATAAACGCAGGAGTTGTCACAGTGCTGTCTTGTGCATGGAGGCTGGGGAAAGCTGGCCTTCTAAGATGACACTGAAGTCACTATACAGAGAAAAGCGGACAGAATGCGGGAGAGAAGCCTGAGGGACTCCGGGCTGTTCCTAAGTCTGGGTGGCGTTTCTGCATTTGACTCCGTGAGACGGCCTTATACTGTTACGATAAAATCCCTTTAGGTCAAGTTGGTTTCAGTGATTTGTAACTGAATGTTCCATCACTACATCAAAGTGTCCTATTTCAGAAAAATGATAATAGGCAGAAAAAATATGTAAGGGAGCGAGACCAAACTTACTTTAAGAATTATAAATGAGAATTAATTGGGAATCTTAGGGTATTCAAGTAGATTTGGAATCATGCTGAGGGGCTCTGTGTATTGTTGGTTTTAAAGTAATAGGGGCTTTTCCTTCAAGAGGAAGTAAGCAAAATCACACAGGTGTCTGAAAACCAGAGACAACAGCCCAGGACAGAGCACAGCATGAAACAGTTCAACTGGGATATGTCAGACCTGGGAGTCATTCCCCAGAGCTGCCTGAGTGTCAGCCCTCTCTCGCAGCCTGTGGCTGGGCCCATGTGTTTCCCGTCCACTGGCTCTTCCTCCCGTCTCCATCACCCTGATCGAAGCAACCATTGCGTCTCCTAACTCTGCCCATGACTTTGCAGAACTAGACTGTTGGTGATTACTACCCGCTCTGTGACTAGAGTGATCTTCTAAAATTCCTAACGGATCCTGTCACCCTTTCCGGGTAAAGCTTATAGTGGCTTCCTTCCTTCTTTCTCAGCAGGCCCCCCAAGGGCAGCCTTTTCCCACCTGTCCAGTCTCAGGACTGCCCCCCCCCTCTCCTGTGTGTTTCCTGACATGGCTTCTTCTCCAGCCCTGCCTGGCCAGACTCCCTCTGCTACGCAGCTTCTGCACACATCGTCCCTCTCCTGGAATATTTTTACCTGTCTCCTTTACCCAGCTTTCCTCGGCCTCGCAGACTGGCCCGGTACCTCCTGGTACAGCACTCTGCACCCATCCTTTTGACATTCGCTATTGTAGCAGCCTGACTTTTACTCCTCTGCCCCTCATTCTTTGGTTGTCCCTCTGTTCTTCTAGACCAGTGTTTCTCAATCTTGCTTATCTCACGGCACACCTGAAACTAGTTAAATTTCTGTGGCCCAGGTATAGTTGATCAGAAAAAAAGCACAAAACAAGAATATATATACTGTGTTTTAAACTTATTTTGAAAATACTTTAATTAATGTTCATTAAACATTTTTGTGGCACCCATAATACCCTCTCACAGCACAGCAGTGTGCCGTGGCACACCGGTTCAAAATCACTGTTCTGGACTTTTAAGCTCCACCGGGCAGGAAATCTCTGCTTTAGCCTGTTGTTTTAGTCATAGCACCTAACCTAATGCCTACCAGGGCATCAGCAGATATTTGTGGGATGAATAAATATGTAGAAAGGTAAAAGAAGTAAAAAAGCAAGCAAACTAACTGAAAATAGGCAGCTTCCACCTTCCGGACATTTTTTTCAAAGATTGGGTGTATAACTCAGCTGTCGGTAGCTCATAGTTTCTCTTAGGTACCAGGCCCTTCATAAACAGTGCTACTAATAATACTAAAACCCTTTTACAAATAGGGGTGTAACGGTCGGCGCCTGTAGCTCAGTGAGTAGGGCGCTGGCTGCATACACAGGAGCTGGCGGGTTCGAACCCAGCCCAGGCCTGCCAAACAACAATGACAACTACAACAACAACAACACAATGGCTGGGTATTGTGGCAGGTGCCTGTAGTCCCAGCTGCTTGGGAGGCTGAGGCAAGAGAATCACTTCAGCCCAAGATTTTGAGGTTGCTGGGAGCTGTGAGGCCATGATACTCTATTGAGAGCAACATAGTGAGACTCTGTCTCAAAAGAAAAAAAAAAAAAAAACCAAATAAGGGTATAGGGTTATCACTAAATAAAATAAAAAAAGTTGTAGTAGTACTCCTAGGCCAGCCCACAAAGACATGTTTTTAAGCCATATTATCTCTAAAATAGTAGTGTTAACCTCTAAAATCTTCTAAGCCCCTGTGAGCCCTGGGAAGGACTTGGGGGATATGGAGGGAAAGAGGCTTTTGATTAATAATAGCTCCCTAGGCAGCGCCTGTGGCTCAGTCGCTAAGGCGCCGGCCCCATATACTGAAGGTGGTGGGTTCAAACCCGGCCCCGGCCAAACTGCAACAAAGAAAGGAAGACCTTTCTTTTAGAGGTAGTTGTACTATGGTGCAGGGATTTCTGTATCAACATTCCATGCCAAGAGGAAGCAGAAGAAAGAAGGTTCCAAGGCAGAAGGATTGGTCCAGAAGCCCTCCGGGAGCAACAGAGTAAAGGCACTTTGTGAAGGTGAAGACGCACATTGATCACGGGAGAGAAGGCTGGCTGGCCCTCGGGGAATAAAAAGGAAGGAAGGGAGCAAAGAGAGAATGCAGGCCACTTGCCTGAGTCGGGGACATGAACAATTCTGCTTTCAGTGACCCAGTTTTCTGACAAATATTCTCAGAACATACCTCAGTAGAGAGGCCAGTTGCTTCAGATAAACTTTACTGTAGAACTGCAGTTTTATTTTAGAAAGTATAGTCTGGGTGTAAAGTTAAATAACATCTAACATCTAGAAAATATGAAATTATGTAAGCAATTCCATGCCCCCGTGTTTTCGTGAAATGAGAGAGCATGCAGTGCTCTAGCAAAACTTCTTTATTGTTAAAATTCCAGGAAAGAGTAAAACACTTGCCATGAAAAGAGCAGATCCTATAGTTATGCTCATGACTTGAAGTTGGTATAAGCAACCTGCTAACCCTTTATAGAGTGTGACCTGTTTATTACATTTTAAAGTGAAACTGAGTATGAGGTCATTTTTGTTTGTATAAGTGGATTCTTTAGGAACATGAAACATTCAGGCACAAGACATGAAAGAGCTCAGAAAGCAGCTTCTGCTCTGTCCCCTGGTTTCTGCCCCTCACACCCTGGAACATATATGAGTCTATTCCGGTATTCTGAGCACTAGGCCAGTGTTTCTTCACTTGAATATTCTTATATTTTTCTTGTAGGCATACCTATCAAATTAACAGAACTCTGTTATTTTTAGAGGCCTTATTATAATGTTATTTCCATCATTCTAATTGTACTCTAAAAGTGATCACCTTTGTACATCATAATTCAGGTAAGAAAATTAAGTGAAAAAAATCGAACAAAGAGAATTGCTTGAAGTTAAATATAGAATTCTTTCAAAGAGTTTTGCAAATGCTATCCTTGCAGTAAGAAGCGTCGGAATTCTGATGAGAACTCATTTTTGAAAGAATTCATCTCTACCTTCCCTTTCACTCGGGAGGGGGCCCCTCACTGTGGAGGCTGGATTTAACCAGTGAACCGAATACTTGAAACCAATTTGCTGGTCTGAGAAGAGGTTATTGATTCTCACAGCATGTATATACTTGGAAAATTTCATTGTTTAACTCTACGTGGATGATTTTTGCCTCGCACTACTTTAAGTCAGGCAGACCGAGCGTGGTTTATAGACTCTTCTGGCTTTAATAAATTGTTCAGAGGAGGTGAGAAGTGTTTAACAGGTCTGGGTGTTGCCTTGAAAAACACTGTGTGTGCCTCTCACAAAAAACTGGTTAGGCAAGGATTTTGTTTTAAACATGTGCTTTATTTTGAGGGAGGATGCTGGGAGAGAAATGTCTGTGCATACAGCAGCACGACGATCTTGGTGGTAAGGAGTAAAACACAAAATCTTTTTTTTTTTTTTTTACAAAATAATAAAAATTCAACTGAATAATTAATATTCAGATCTTTGGTGGGAGAAAATGAAAAAACATTCAGCACATTTGAGGTCAGTATCCCTTCTGGGCATTGTTCTAGAATATACGTAAGGTGGCAAAACCACGTTCCCCCTCATATTTGGGAAATGTGGGTCCCACTCCACTCCGAGTCCCCACCGCTCCACTTTTTCCCTGTGAACATTGCTATTGGCCCAGGGACGTTTCATTTCAGCAGAAAGTCTGACACGTTGAACCAATTTGAGCAGCCTTGTTAGCAGAAGGAAATGATTCATTTTTCCCAATCATCATTCATAAGATGATTATTAACAGCAAGTCGTCTGATAAATCCACAGCCACAGGGGAGGGTTTTTTTTTTTTTTGAGACAGAGTCTTACACTCTGTGTCCTGGGTACAGTGCTGTGGTGTCATAGCTCACAGCAACCTCAAACTTTTGGGCTTGAGTAATCCTCTTGCCTCAGCCTCCTGAGTAGCTAGGGCTACAGGTGTGTGCCACAAAACCCGGCCAGTTTTTCTATTTTTAGTAGGGATGGAGTCTCACTCTTGCTCAGGCTGGCCTCAAACTCCTGAGCTCAAACAATCCTCTCAGTCTCCCAGAGTTCTAGGATTACAGTTGTGAGCCACAGCGCCGCCCAGAGAAGGAATTTAATTTGTGACAAGGAAAGTTTCTTACTGGTTAATGTGGAGAAACAGCTCTTGCTCTTTACCTGATAGGTTTACGATGGAAGATAGACTCTATGGGTACTTATTGACTTGAATGGAAGGGTCTTGCTAATATAGAGAGCTATGTTTTAGAAATGAAACTTCATCTGGGGTGGGTAATATTTTTGAGAAAGATCTCTAGTTAATATTTTTCTCAAATACTTGCATCTTTGGTTTTGATTTTTTTTTTAATTGACAAGTTCCCTCTCTCTCTTTCAGGCCCCCTGGTTGGTACAAAAGACCACCCTATGAACTACAGAAGGTAATTGAAACCAAAGAAATGACTCCAGCACTTAGCCAAAGCCAAAGGGGCAAGGAGGAACAGAAATCTCAAGCAACAGGGCAAGAGAACAGCCATGCGTGGACAGCTGGCAGCATGAGAAATGTTTAATTGCTTGTCATGTTATGAGCACGTGGAACTTGTGAAGCACATAGCCCCAACTTAAGGTCTTGTTTTATAATTTTTCAGATGGTGCAGCAGGGATACCAGCCATGTAACTAAACTAAATACATTGCTTTTTTCTAAATATTATGTACTTTAGTGATTAGAAGCTTGGGAATCCTTTTGCTGAAATTATTTTCTTTTTTTTTTTTCTTTTTGAGACAGACTCTCACTCTGTTGCCCTGGTATAGTGCTGATAGCTCACAGCAACCTCAAACTCTTGGGCTCAAGTGATCCTCTTACCTCAGCCTCCCATGTAGCTGGGACTACAGGCACTCACCACAATGCCTGGCTAGTTTTTCTATTCTAAGTAGAGATGGGGGTTTCACTTTTGCTTAGGCTGGTCAAACTCCTGAGCTCAAGCAATCCACCTGCCTCGGCCTCCCAGAGTGCCGGGATTACAAGTGTGAGCCACTGTACTTGGCTTCTACTGAATTTCTTAAAGAAACCTCCAGAGAGTCAACAGTAACTTTAAGGCTGAGGCAGCTTTCAAGAGGTAAGATTCATCATCTTAGTTATTAGGGTCACCTTGAGATTTAACCTCTGGGCCAGCCTAGAGCTGGTCGCCTGGAACTGAAATGCAGAAACCCAAGAACAGGGAAGAGTAATTACCATGAAGGAAGGAATGGACTAACATCCCTCCTTGGTCATGAGCTGAAGTAGGTTTAGAGGGGTGGGGAGAACACTGCGGCTGGACGATATTTTTAACAACTGGTTTTCCCCTTCTGGCAGCTCCAGGTGCCTCTGTCTCTCCCCCTAACCACATTTAGGCGTCGTTTATTGTTATCAGGATGAGAGAAGTTTCACCAGAGGACAGAAAACGAGGGTTTCACTTTCACAAATCAAGACCCTGAGAGTACTTGGCATAGAAACCCTAACCTGATTTGGGGAGGGGGATCAAGCCCCTGGTCTGACCTGAAGTTTTCTAGGTGCTTCCCTGGGGCAGTGAGGAAGAGGCTAGAGCTAGGGAGGGAAGAAAGCTTTTAGATGCCTGTTAGGAGGTGAGGAAGAGGTGAAGGAAGGAGTAGGAGAGGGGAGCAGAGAGAGCTTGTAGACAATGGCAACCTGTCTTTCCTCTGATCCCTAGTAAAGGAAAGTGGCAGGTAACAGAAAGTGAAGATGGATTGGGGTTGCTGTCACTTTCCAGCACAGCCCAAGGAGAATACAAAACCTCAGAACAGAAATGGCCAACTGGTGTCCAGGGGACAAGTGATCTGAGCCAGCTTCAAAGAGGTGAGTCGCCCCAACACAGCTCATATGTGTTAGAAGGATTCTTCTGTGCTCAAAAGTGCCACCATAATAGTAACAAAAAAAACATGGGATTTCCCAGTGCTCCTGTGGCCCGAAAGTAGCATAATAACATCTCTTATGCCAACAAGGGGCTTGGCAGCAGCTGAGAGAAGGTGTGCCACACTGGAGGAGTCTTGTTCTGGGGAACAGCTGGACAGCAAAGACCCACTAGGAACAAGCACATCTTGGCCAAGGTTGGTGCAGAGATAGCATCACACAGAGAGTGCAATCCCAACCCCTGCTGTCCTGGTAAAATAGAAGCCCCCTGGAACCCAGTGAAAAGAGCAAGGGTGCAGAATTGAGTGAAATTAAAGTTCGACACTGAAGATAGGCTTGGAAAGATAAGTCATTATGGAAAAAGAAGTACATTTCTTATATAATGTGTTGATTGACATGTGAACCCCAAAATAAAAGCATTCACTTAATCAATAAATAAATTCAAAATAATCCTGGCATATCTGACAAAACCACTCAGCTCTTCCTTTCTGGAGTTTAGGAGAATTTTATATGTCCTAACACAAGTGCTGATCATTGCTATGAGCTAGACGGTGTGCAGTCTCTCAGGTCTCTACAGCTACGTGTGTAGCTCAGTCAGCGTTGCTTACTAAGTGCCAACTACATGCAGTTCCTGGGTTATGAATCAGATTGGTTCTGTAGGTTTGTTCTCTAGTTGAATTTGTACATAAGTTGGAATGGGTACACTTATCTATTTTGTACCTGTAATAGGCTCTGTTTGTAAGTGTGACTCATATCGCAGTTGGATGTTTGTAACTCGGGGACTTTAATAGTCTCTATTCATAAGTGCAAGTCATATATAAGTTGAAAGTTTGTAACTCAGAGACTACCTGTATGTGGCTGCTGTTGTCCTAGGAACTTTCACCGTTTTCAATCCCTTAGTCCTTGAAACAACATCTGGGAGAGTAGATATCATTCCCATTTTGCTGGTAAGTAAATTAAAGCTCAACAGAGTGAAATCCAAGAGAATCCTAATAGATGTTGAGCATTTCCTACATGAAGGTTGCATCCCTGTGTGGATGGAAAATGCCCTGCTGCTTTTTCCTTCTTCTCCTAGCAGTCCCTTCCTTTCCTTTGTGCCTTCTTTACACTGTCCCACCCAGTGCTACTACTTTGGATATTGGTCCTCTTCCCTTTTTTGGAAATCTCCCCCAGTTTCCAAGGCACAATTCAAATTTCACCTGTTCCCAGACACTTTGAAACCTCTTAGCTGTTATTAACTTATCCACCTTCCTGTTCTTTAGCACTCACATGTTCATTATAGCCCTTTATCAACATTAGTATTGCAGGATTTTGGTCACAGCAGTGTCAGATGCTGAGCTGGAAACCTCACAAGAATTTCATCTCGCGTGTGCCCAGCACCTGTCGCGCATTCAGCATCCTGGCCGCAGGTGTTTTGGTGCATAGTATATAATAAAGCCTTAACACATATTTGTCAAACTCAATTAAAATTCTGTAATACATAGTGAAACATGAAACAGATGCTTGAAAGAATGTTTAACTGTCCATGTCTCTGAGTCCCTTACTTTTCTTCTTTTTCCCTCATTTCAAATTATTTTCAAACATGTGAAAATAGTTTAAAGAATTATTTAGTGAGCATTGTGTAACCAAACCACCTTGCTCCCATAATATACTGTCCATTATATTTATATTATTTTATCTGTCCATCTATCCATCCCTCTATCCATCCTTCAATATGTAATATTTTTTCCTGCCTCTCAAATACATCCAATGTTTGAGAGACCTTTGACTTTAGGATCAGATCTGAGACTAATTCCTGGATTCAGCCCTTATTTATGGTGTGATCTTGGAGGTATTATTTTACCTGAGTCTGTTTCTCCTCTGTAAAAAGGAGGTGCGCTGGGAGGCTGAGGCAAGAGAATCGCTGTAAGCCCAGGAATTGGAGGTTGCTGTGAGCTGTGATGCCACAGCACTCTACTGAGAGCAATAAAGTGAAACTCTGTGTCTACAAAAAAAAAAAAAAAAAAAAAGGAGGTGGGCAATTATGTCTACTTCATAGGTAGTGGTGGAGATTAAGTGAGATAATGTATATTACATTATATACACATAGTGTGTGTTTAATACAAGACAGCAAGACAAGAAGGATAGCATAACTATTTCAGCTATAGTTTTGATTTGCAGTGACTTGTATTTCTGGTGTTCTTTCTTTTAGCTTCTTCATTAGGTCTGGAAAGACAAGAATTCACAGGAGACAATCAGTTAGCTCCTTTAGCTCTTCCTTGGTTATGAGCAAGAGGTGCCTGGATGTAAGAGGTAAGGAAGAAGTGATCTGGGTTTTGGTGTGGATACTGCATTCTGAATTAACCTGGGGCAATTTAAAGTCCAAAGAGCTAACAGCAGAATCACCAATTATCTACTTTCACCCAGATTTGGCTGATCTTAATGCTTATCTAAAATTTAGAAGAACCTTTGTTAAAGATGGAAATAATTAAGAGAGAATGTCGGAGCTCTACGATAGCCCTAAAAACCATGCCCTGAGCACTTTGGATGTGCACATTTTCTGAGTGTGAGCTCTCGTTTATACCACTCTCCATTGTGGAGAGTGGTAGAACATCCTCAATTCATGGAACCATCTTTTAATTACTCACCAGATCAGCTTGTCCCTGAAATGGCCCTGGAAATCTATGGCTAGAGAATGGAGGAGGGGATCACTTTCTCTGTGGCCTCAGATCAGGCAGTATTTGGGACATTGGAATGTTGGAAAAGGGAGATCTCATCCTTTATTTTCTGCCTGTGCTCTCATCATGCCCAGTGATCACAATGCCCTTCACAACCCTTAGTTGAATCATGGGGAGTACATGATGTTATGAATCTCAAGGTGGGAGTACCATGCATTCATGATGTGAATATTTATGGTGTGAATATCATGGTCTGAATAAAATTCTGTAGTCCATCTATGTGAATTGTTTCCTGCAGCACACTCAGAGTTGAGACTTCTTAATTTCAAATTTGTGATAGTGTGTACCAATATAGTCCCTAGATGAATTGGAAAATGTGTGATGTCCTTCATTTCTTGACAGTTTTGCAATTTAAATTGCATGTTACATTAATCTGTGTAACTTTTTGAAAACTACAAGTGACTGCTTCCCCCTCCCCAAACCCCACTCCTCATCCTGAGACTCAGAGTCAGTGGGTCTTGAGATAGACCACTGAAATCAACATTTTAAAAATCTCTATGAATTATTCTACTTCACCCCCATGGGTAAGAAATGCCTCTTTACTGTAAAGCTGTATAACTCTTCTTAATAAAAATAGAGATGAAGTGTGTCTTCTTCTGAGATGCAAAATCTTATATTGACCCTTTCATTTTTGCTTTGTTTTCTATCAGTTGATGGCTTTAAGATGGAAAACTGGCTGAAATGGTGAGATTACAAATATTTTCAAAGTTGAGTTGGAGGGCACTTGAAGAGACTCTCAGCCAATGTAAAGAAGAGCTAGTAAAGGTTATCCCAGCCAGATAGGAACACAGTACTGAGATTAGCAGGGAAGGGTATAACCTAGGACAAGAAGACAGACACACAAGAGTAGTTACTGTATCTTATCAATTCTAATACATAAATATTTTGTATCTTAACATTCCAGGCCTCAGTGGCCTGGTACCATCAGGACATAGTGACATTGCCTATGCAGCAAAAATGTTGTTGTTTTTCATGATGGTATAACTAGACACTTCAACTCCTCAAATTTTCCTTCAACAAACTATCAAAAAATAAAAATAAATTCTGACTGTTGTTGGAGAACCGATAACTGTTTTCTTCTGGTTAAATCAAAAAAGTAACACCATCAGAGCTTTTAGGTTGTTAGTTTCTTGGAAGAAAATTCAAAGATAATTGTAGAGTACACTTTTTAAATAAGCACTGCATTCTCAGACCTCCTGATGACATAGATATCCCAATATCTGTGAAAAGTGAAAACAAATATGTCAATTGTGAGTTGAGAAGTGATCAGGAGAGCTGCACTTTAAATATGAAAAATTTTAAGGTGTAGCTAATTGGTGGCATCTTTTTCTCTTTTAATGGCACATAATAAGAGAATATTGAAGCAGATCTGAACTCCAAAAAGTCCCCTGGAAAAGGTATTTGTGAAATTGTAGAGGGTACCCAGTGAATGATAGACCCGTGCCTAATTTCTATAAAGGCCAGCAGCTACCAGATGTGAAGAAAGAGATATATTTAAACATATATTTAAACAATAACAACCTTTTTAAAAAATGGCTAGGTTCCATTAAGAAGTAATTATTTGTTTTTATTGGAATGTTTTAAAGAATTGTTTAGTTATGTGAACAGGAACTGATGGATGTACCGAGGTAGACTTTCAAAAAATCTTTCATAGGATCCTTCCTGGGGACAATTAGAACAACACAAGAGAATCACCATTGAATTAGGATTAAGTGGAGGCCATTTGGAGGTTTGGTGTCTTTTAAGTACTCCAGATTTGTTTTGCAAGATGGTAACATCTAGAGTTGGAGATAAGCTTTTCATTCCCTTCCTCTTGAGCTGGACTGCTCCTGAGAAGTGATCATTTTCTCTATGCTTAGAAACCTTGTTATAGAATCCCTCAAGCTCTGTAATTCACCAGTTTCATTCCTCTTCCACATGCTTACTTTGGATGTCTTGGAAAAGCTTTCTTACAAGCCCTAGGCTGCTCCTCTCCAGGCTAAACATCCCTTGCTTCCAAGGTTTCTCACAATCTATTTCTTTCAGGTCCTTCTCCTCTTTGAGTCTTTCCTCCAAATATCCTCCAATTTTTTGACATCCTTAATAACTAGCTAACAATGGTCCAATTTGTTCAGGAGTCTTAGTTATGCCTAGGTCCATGGTTAATTATCACTAGCACCTTTTTCATTCTCAAATTGTGTTGATTAGAAAATATCCTATGTGATCAGCCTACTTACAACTGAATGAGATGTAGTATCTAAGGATGGCCTGACCAGCAAACATAAGGGCAGGGCTTTCACCAACCTAAGTCTTGATTCTCTACAAGTGCAGCCAAACAGTTGCATTAGGGACTGGGGCCACATATGACACCACTGTTTCATGATAATCTTCTGGCCAACTGCACCCGATCCCATGAAGCCACATCTTCCCTAGGTCATTCTCACTCTGGTTGGTTCTTTAGCATCTGTTCCTACTAAATTTCATGATATTAGGATTTGACTCATTGTCTAGTCCATCAAGAACATCATCATCCAAAATGCTGGGTTATCCCTTCCCACCTCCTATTACCAGAATATATAATCTTGTTTGTCTGTATCATTATCCAAATTCTTGAATTAAAATATCACATAATACAACCTTAGAGCATTTTGCCTCTTTTCCAGTTTTTCCCCATTCACATCTTGGGAGTCATTTAACATCACAAACTCAATCATAGCACCGTTTACTTCTGGTCTTGCACAAAAATATCTGGGAGAATTTAACAAATGCCTTTCAGAACTTCAGATGTATAATGTAGAATGCCTTTTCCTAATCTATGCAACCAGATCCTGGACCTAAATAAATAAACATATAAATAAAGTAAAAAAATGATGGAAAAAAGAAAAGAAAAAAGAAATTAAAACAGAAAACTGAGCAAAGTCTGATATGACTCTTTAGTGAGTGCACTTTTTTTTAGCCCCTCAGGGGGCCTGGGAAATGTAACACCTGACGTGCAGAGTAGGTCAGTGATCAATGAATATTTGTTGATCCAAGCACAATTTTTTTCATTGAAAAAAGAGCGGAAGAGCTCACTTATGGCTCTTGCTGTGAAAGAAGCTTATTTCTTTACACCTGTCAAGGACATCTGCTTTGGGAAGTCCCCCACACAGCGTAGGTCCACACCAGAGTATAAATTGACTATTCGCTAATCATGTAAATATTATTGCTGAAACGAAAACATGATTGAGGCTGGAAGTGTGAACCGAATGCAGAAAGTGCCAACTCTTTAATGTAAGCAATTAATTAGGCATCGTCTTTAAGCCTGGTGATAGGTCCCAGGGTGTTAATCAAATCAAATATCACCAGCTGCTGAGAGAACAGGCTCTTTCAGGAAGCGTCCCCCATACTGCGGGGAAGAGAGAGATGGCAAGGAAATGGATTTTCTGAGGCTCCAATGGCTAAGGACACCTAAAGAGGAACTGTGAGAAACTGTTACGTTGGCAGATCAAATACTGTCAAGTTGGCTAAAATGGTGTAAAACATCTAGATTTGGGTGCCAAACAGAATGCAGCTCAACTCCTGATTTGACTTTTTCTAGCCTTGGAAAGTCACGGGATTATCTGAGCCTTAGTTTCTTTAGCTTTAAAACTGGGGTGACAACACCTGTCTTACAGTAGTTTGTAAGGATAAGGGACTACATGGCAGTGATCAGGGCAGAGCACAGCCTTTGGGAATGATTCTATATGGTGGTAGGAAGGGAAAAGAGGGTGGTTGTTAATAATTGACTGGGTTCTGGTCCCCACTCTGCTGCTGATTTGACCTCTTTAACCTTCAGAGCTTGTTCTTCCCTAGCTCTGAAAAGCCAGAAGTGGACTATGGTTCTTCAAGGCTGACTGCCCAGCATCCTGTGATGGGGATGAGAATTTGGGCAATTTTGTGATAAGTGGAGTAAAACATGGGCAAAGTCCACCTATATGTGGGAGGGACATCAAACAAGGGTTACGTCCTGCAGGGAGTTTTATTTTTTGCAGGTTGGAGCCCACCTGAGGACATGAGGCCATCATGTCCTGTCCTCACCACTACTCCTGGCTGGCTGTCATCACAGGTGAACAGGTGGCCTGAGCACACATGCTCCAGGTAGAACATATTTGTTCAGGGCAGGGGACACTCAGCATCATGACAGGGTGCCTTGAAGGAAATAGTAAATTTTGAAAGGTAGAAAAGGACTGTCATGAACTATTTGAAATATTTAAAACAACATTTATTTTTCTTTTTTTATTTCAGATTTGTACACAGTTGATTCAGAGAGCTATGGACATGCAATAGCTTAAGGCCACTGCCATAAAAAGTCTGTGTATGTCCTTCCAGGTTTTATATATATATATATATATATTCACACCATCACCTATCTCATAGCATACCTTTATGGATATTTTTTTCTTCCTTCCTCAGTAATGCTATTTAAGTTCTGGTGGTTTCAAATAATAGTAATGGCTTCATTATTCAGCAGAGGTCGCCAGAATGAGACCCTTGCACCTAGGGGCAAATGCAAAGGATGTTAGATAACAGGAAGAAAATCTTATAATTTATATTTTTGCCTCTTCTTTTTTAAAAAAATTATGTGTGTGTGTGTGTATTTCATGGCATATAAAAGTATGTCTGGGACAGTGGTACAAGGAACTAAAGCTTTTTCTGACCTTCTGCTCTCCCACCCTAGAGCACAGCCTCAGCCTCAGGCTCTCAGCCTCAGGTTTGAAGACAGCCACTATGGGTCTGGATCTTACATTCATATTTCAGTCAGGAATAATGGGAAAAAGTGAAGGGCAAATGGTTTTCTCCTAGTGGCTTTTGCAGTTTAGTCCTTCCTTCTCATTGATCTAATCAAGGGAAGGAGGGAAATTGAAAAATTTTAGCTTTTCAGTCTCTGTGGCAAAGGGAGGCAAGGACATAGGGACTTGTGACTTGTTTGGGGTAGACAATACATAGGTTTGCCACAGTCCTTTCCCCAGAAAGAAGCATGCACTTTCTCATACCCACCTGCTAGGCAATGTCAGCATTTTTTCCTCTTACGTGGGGGTAGAGGAGAAGCTGCTCCATAGGCCAAATCAAGACCCACCACTGGAATGGATGCTGTGTTCAACCTAAAGCCAGGGGGCATAAGAGGAGCCATGGGGGAAGGGAGAGAGAAGAGAACAAGCAATTGTACAAACAGGAGAGGCAGATAGAGAAAGCAGAGTGAGTATGTGGGTTTGAAGGTTATAAGTAGCAGATTTTGAAATAATAGTAAAAAAGAATTAAGAGATCTGACAATTAAGTTCATGAATTTGCCAACATGCACTTAAAAACAAGTCAATTTCTTTCTTTCTTCCTTTCTTTCTTTCTCTCTCTCTCTCTCTCTCTCTCTCTCTCTCTCTCTCTCTCTCTCTTTCTTTCTTTCTTTCTCTTTCTTTCTTTCTTTCTTTTCTTTCGTTTCTTTCCTTTCTCCCTTTCTCTCTCACTCTCTCTCTCCCCCTCTCAACCTTCCTTCCTCCCTCCCTCCCTCAGTAGAGTGCTGTGACATCACAGATCACAGCAACCTCAAACACTTGGGCTCAAAGATTTTCTGTTGCCTCAACCTCCCTGGTAGCTGGGACTCAGGTGCCTGCTACAACACCCAGCTATTTTTTTAGAGATAGGGTCTCACTCCTGAGCTCAAGCAATCCACCCGCCTCAGCCATCTGGAGTCCTAGGATTACAAGTGTGAACCACCATGCCTGGCCTCAGTAAGGTTTAATAACCTTTCTACATCAGTGTCTCCCAGTTGTGTTCATGTTGATGTGTGCATGTCTTGTTAAGTGACATTCATTATTGTTGTATGTTTTTGTGTGCTGCCATGTGAATATCAGAGCTTGAATTAGAGCAACAAACATTAAATTTCTTGTTAAACTTGACAAGAGTAAAAGTGAAATCAGGGATATGTTAGTCCAAGTTTTGAGGATAATGCCATGAAGAAAACAGCAGTGTACAAATGGATTAAACATTTTTTAGAGGGGAAAGTACCACTGATGAAGAGAGGTCAAGGCAGCCAAGAATAAGCAGAATTAATGGAAACATTTGAAAAATTTGTCCAATTGTATGTCAAAATCATCACCTAAGTATCAGAAGTATAGCAGACCAAGTAAACCAATAGAGAAACACAAAAATCTTAACTGAAAATCTTGGGCAACAGCTCATAGCTCTTGCATCACAACAATGCACCAGATCAGATGACATTGTCTGTGAGGGAGTTTTTATTCAGTAAACAAATAACTGTATTGGAACAACCTCACTACTCACCTGATCTAGTCCCCAGTGACTTTTTTCTTTACCTGAAGATAAAAGAAATATTGAGGGGAAGACATTTTGATGGAATTAAGGACATCAAAGATAATATGATGGCCATTCCAGAAAAAGAGTTCCAAAATTACTTTGAAGAGTGGGCTAGGCACTGGCATCAGTAGATAGCTTCCTAAGGGGAGTACTTCAAAGGTGACCATAGTGATATTCAGCAATGAGGTATGTAGCACTTTTTCTAGGATGAGTTTGCAACCTTAATTGTCAGACCCTGTACAATGAATGGCAAAGGGATGGGAGGATGTAACAGTATTACAATGGGAAAAAGACAACCATTTAATTATCTGAAACTTATAAGAGAATGCCAGAAGTAAGCTCTCCCGTGGGGACGTGAGTGGGGGGCAGAGGTGGTGGTGGAGAAAGACACCATATAATGCAAAGCTGGGAAAAATCCTCTTCACTTGTGCAGTGTCACACAGCGTTCACTAGGAATCCAAGGGACTTGCCAGAAGGCTTGGCAACTTGGAGATTCAAGGTCTAATAGAGAACACCCTAGGTTTGATTCGAAGTGCCCAAAGAGGTAAACAATTAGAGTGAATTTAAGAGTTTTACCTACATCTAAACAAGAGTAAGACTTGGCAAATTTTGTATCAAAGTAACAGAGTGGTTTTAAGATTTGGGTTCTAGAGTCAAACCATCTAGGTTGGGATCTTGGCTCTGCCATTCATTAGTTGTGTGAATTGGAGTCAGATTAGTCAGATTACTTCACTTCTCTGCCTGCATTTCCTCATCTATTTAATAGGGATAACTACTTCATAGGATGGTTTTCAGGATTAAGTGAGACAATCTTTGTAAATTTTACCACAGGGAATGAGTCAATAAAACATTCTGAATGTTCTAGAAACACATGAAAGGATAAGCAACACTTTTCTGATTAGTTCTACATACTTTCTCTTGAATTTACACACTAATATCATGAGCTTACCTAGAAACTAGGAACCATTTTTAAAGGTAGTTCACTCTGAAAACAGCATGAATTCTTAGGAAGGGGTTTACCATCTTTTTTGCAGCCATTAAATGGAATAATATGTAAGAGCGATAATTACATGGTCAAACTACTGGGTTTGAAATTTTACTTACTGGCTCTGAAACTTTGAGAAGTTGCTTAACCTCTTTGGGTCTCAGTTGCTTCATCTGTAAAATGGGTATTCTGTATAGTTTATATGAGTTAATAGACATAAAAGCTCACATCAGTGTTGAGTACCTAGAAAGTGCTTAATTTAATACAGCTGGATGAGGTGGTGTGCACCTGGAGTTGCTACTCAGGAGGCTGATATAGAAGGAGTTGGAGGCTGCAGTGAGCTATGATGGTGCCACTGCACTCTAGCCTCAGGCAACAGAGTGAGACCTCATCTCAAAAAAAAAAAAAGAAAAGGTAAAGTGCGCAATGCTAGCTATATAGTCATTGACCTGCACTGTTAACCAAGTATTTTCTCAGAATAGAGAATCAGAATAGAGAATGGAGCTAAGAGGTGATACCATGAAGCATTTTTATTCATCTTATAAACATTTTACTGAACTTCCAAACTCATAATTTTCAAGATGAAATTTTGAAAATTCAAAATTTTGAATCATTCCTGTGTCAGGAATGCTTTTTCATAGTCAAACATTAAAGACAGTGAGGGTCTTTTCAAGTGAAGCTGACAAACACATGGCACCCCCACCCCCACACCAGGACTATGGCAGCTAGCATCAACCCGCCATGACACTTTTACCTACTGAGTTCATAGCCTCCAAATTTTTCTCAATATGATGCTCCAGACAAACATTTTCAGTGTGAAATAAAACTTAATTTCTAGTATACTCCAGTATCACATCTTTGGAAATGCTTTTTCTCATAGAAGATGAAGAAGTTGTAAATTTCCAAGTAGATGCTTTCTATTGAAATTCCAATCAAACTCTTTAACAATGAGAGAGAATTGAATAGGCAGGGGGAGTTACATAAAAAGAGACAAAAAAATGGACTGACATTACCCATGATCTATTATTTGTGCTTCTTTGGAAGATGCTGCTAAGACAGATGGTATTGATAGATGAAATTTTAAAAAAAGATTTCCTAGAGTCAGAGGAAATTGTTTGGCATGTGAGTTCTTTAGCCATTGACTCAGTGAATAACTTGCTGTAGAGGTAGCTAGGTCGCTGGCATTTTTCACTTTAAGAGAAAGAAGCAAATGGTTAAATATGAAGATTGTTCCTAGATGTTGATTGTTTGGGGGTACTCATTTAATTCTAGATGCCAGAGAATCTTTCTCTTTAATTTTAGATTTCTATGAAGGTACAAAGGATTCAGTTGCATTTTCTGTGTTTGTTAGGCAAAGTCCAAATTGTGGCTGAGCCCTTCACCCAGGATGGTTCCACATACCCATATATTGTGCCAATTAGGTGAGAACTTAATCTCCCTTTCTCCTCTCCGCTCTTGGGAGTGTACTTGTTCATTTGCTGGTTTTGTATTGGTATTGAATACTTTGGATACTTGCCTTTCCATTCTTGTTATACTTTACTAAATAGACTGTCCTTCAATTCCATCCAAGTTAATACAAAAGATGTAAAGTCTCCATCTCTTTATGAATTCATGTAGTTCAGCAGAAAGAAGTAACAGACTCTATAGATATACCCATAGAAAAGTATACTGGTCTTAAGAACTCTAGTAGATGAAAAAAGAAACAGATTGAGGTTTATAACAATAATGTTTGCCAGTAGTCAAGGCCCAAACATTTATAAAACTATAAGTTTTATAAGAATACTTATTAACAAAGGACATGGTTGTCTTAGGGCAGCAGAGGAATAGGAATGGATAAAGGGGAAAAGATTATACCCATTGAAAAGTATGATACCTCAGGGGGAGCATCTGAAATCAAAAAGTAAAGATTTATCAAAATAGATGAAAGTGGGGAATTTTCAAAAAAGTATTCAAATAATTAAACTGTAGCTTTCTTGGGAAATGGCTATTAATTAATTTATTTATTTATTCATTCATGCATTTATTCTCTTTATGTTTCCAGAAAGCATTTAAGGATGCTTAAATAAGTATCTTAAGTAAAACACGATGAATATATCTGCGTGATGAAGCATAACAGAATGCATATAGGACTAAGGAGGATAAGGCAAAGCAGTGTGAGGGTAACATCTAAAACTCACACTGAAGGGACCAGTCCATCTGCCAGAGCCGGGTCTCAGATTCCTGCTAAATTGTCCGGCAGGCAGTGCAAAGAAGGAGATGCCCTCACGTAGGTGCCCCTCATTATCTGTAATAAGGGCTGCCACGAAAACCACTCAAGTCCTAGAAAGCAGCACGCATTTCCCATTCTCAGATCAGAGAGAAATTTCTCCCTTGGGCTCTTATAAAGAGGGCACTGTGTAATGAAATAGCGACCTAGAAAACTAATTTCTACAGAAAGACTCATCCCAAAGCCATATGGAAAACCAAAATGTTAATTTACTCAGTCTTTGGGTTCCTTGAATTTCCACAAAATAACCAGGTTTTAGTTTCAGATTAGATCAGGAAACATTCCTAGATGTGCAATAAACCTGTGGGCCAAAGATACTGGGCTTGGTCATGAACCACAGGGCCACAAATCCCTGGTCTTGATAGCTAATGAAAGGGAGGAAAAGGGATTCTTTTTCCAGTGTCCGGGAAACGCTGCACAACCAGCATAAGAACACACTCAGGCAACCTGTTCAATGATACACAGAGTCCATTTACTCCTTTTTTTCTGGCTGATTGCCAGACAACACCAGACATGTGGGTGAAGCCTTCTTAGATCACCCAGCTTGCAGCCCAACCACTGGATGGCCACGAGAGTCTGTCTTTGTGCCCCTCTAGGAGGGTGGGAAATAAGGAGAGAATGTTTTCCTCTTCTGGAAACACTAGAAACAATTTCAACAGCACTTCAATTTTTATTGACCTAAAAGCCAAACAGAGTCCTTGTAGGGATCACAGAAGGTAAGTCTATATAGAAATGACTGTCACCCTAAAAGTGAAACCAGCAAAAAGCAATGCATAAATAGGACAGTTTAGTGGCAGGGATCTGTCTTAAAAGATAATCTCCAAATAGACATTTGGAGTGTGCGTGTGTTGAAAGAGAGAGAGAATCTTGTATTCAGGAACATTCTGGTTTGGGAGAAAGAGTAGTTCATCAAGTTCTTTTGAAGACATTTGAAATAACCCCTGAGTACATCTAATAATATTTGATTTTGTATTCATCAAGCAACCTCCGCTTATTAATTCAATTTCCAAGAGTCTGAAGAAGGAAAGTATGGTACATTGATGGCAAAATAGCTATAACTCTTTCCCTCCCTGTACCAGGACTCCATGCAATGTGACTTTGCAACTCATCCCATTAATGGATGAAGACTATTTCTTTGCCCCTCAAACCCAGCCTTGTGATTTGTTTTGGCCAATAGAATGTAGTGGAAGTGATGGTGTGCCTGTTCTAAGTCTAGGTCTCAGGAGGACTTGAATCTTTCTCTGTTTCTCTTAATGCTGCACAACCACCCTAAGAACACACTCAGGCAACCCGTTTAATGATACACAGAGCCCATTTACTCCTTTTTTCTGGCTGATTGCCGGACATCACCAGACTTGTAAGTGAGGCCTTCTTAGATCACCTGGCCTGCAGCCCAACCCCTGGATGATCACGAGAGCCTGGTGGAGCCCAGGAAAGATCACCCGAGGCTGGCCCAGATCAGCAAACTTTCTAGCTAATGTTAGCTATGTGAAAAGAAAAACAAAGGCTCCCTTGCTTTAAGTCGTGGTGTGAGTTTTGGCATGGTTGTTACGCAGCTAACTACTGCAGAAGGGGTGCTACTTTGTGTTTCAGGATCTTGTAAGTCAGCAGGGAAGTTCCCGAGCACTTGAGAGGCTGAGTAGCTCTGAAAAGGTGGTCAAAGCTGAATTTCTAGGCTGGTGAGGAAGAGACCCTACAGCCAAGTGACTTTCCAAACGCTCCTTCCTGGGTTCCCAGCAGTATGAGGGGAAAGCCACATGGCTCTCTTGTGAGTAAAATGTCTTCAATTCAAGGCACCCATTTCCCCCTCGTTAACACTACAGAGAGGTGTTTTCTTTTGGAGTATCTTTACTTCTGTTGCTTTGTTCTGCTAGCTCTGTAAGCGAGAGCGCCTCTGTCTGAGCAGGTGTTTTTCCACGCTGTTGGTCTGGTTGCTTCACCTCTCAGCAGGGAAAGACCTGGAGGTGTGCACAGACGCACCTGTCAGGAGGGAAGCCGGGAAATACCAACTTTTAATTGCGTTCTTCAGTGCTGTCTGTGACCAGTTCTGACCTCCTGATATTTTCATTTCTTTGAGTTTTGTCATCAATTTTATTGTGAGTGATTTAGCTGTGCTCTACGTTCAGGGCTGGGGGAGAGGCGCAGCTGGATCTTGTCTGCTCTGCTGGGAGCTGCCAGCATCTCTTACTCTGAGGCTGAGGCTGATGATTGCCATTACTGCTGGGCCCACCAATCCTTTGAGAGCAGGAGCGGAGGCCTCTGGGACTCACTAATGACACCTGGAGAAGTGCAACAGGAGCGCTGCTGTCTTGAGGACGCCATTGTGAAAACACGTCTATGTTGAGCAAGAAATCAAAGATGGCTTGCCTTTCGCGAACGAATGCTAAAGCAGTGTCAGAATTCTTGGGATGTCCTCACAGGACAATTAACAGGATTTAGAGTTCAGTTCCTAAAATATTTGTGAACTCTGAAGGTATTTTTGTGAAATTAAGAATTTCCCACAGTCTTTCTCCTTTTTTGGACATGAAAAGAGTCAAAGCATTATAGTGAACAAGTCCTGGAGTTAGAACAGGGTGCCTGAATTTGAGGCACACAGCGAAAGCATCCTTGCCCCGCCATGCTGACTGTATGCTTCATGGCAAGTTACTTAGCTTTCCAGAGACTTCAGAAGGTGAGAATGGTGCTAAATTTGTCACAGGATGAAGTGATTTAAATGTGTATAATTCCTAGCATGGGACCTGCAGCAACTAACATGATAAATGGTAGTTCTTTTTTCACCTTTTCTAACTTGTAGTTTTATTGCTGTTTGCTTGCTTGCTTGCTTGTATATTTTTTACTCTCCAGGATGAAGGAAAAGCAAGATGGCATTTATTCAATTTTTTCATTTATGTAAATGTGTAGCAAAACAATGCTACAAATTACAAAGAAATCCCAAAGCTGTAGTCATAACAAGATGCATCATTATTTCAGAGATGTCCTTTCTGTTCATTTTCCTATTTACATTATTTTAAGAAGCACTTAATTTCTTCCCACTTATTTTTTGAAAGTCATTTGTGTTATTTGCTGTTCATTCTCTTATTAATGTTTCCGTATAGTTGGAAAATTCTCATCCCTTCCCCAAGTTATTAAAAAAAATAGACTGGTATGAATTTTCATCATCTTAACTAGAATCACTTGATTCTGAAAATAATGTCAATCAGGCTCATTTCTAAGGCTGAAACAACCATTTTCCAGGAGAAGCAAAACTGAATTGTAACCCATCTTGTGTGTTTGTGCCTGTATTGGGGATATTTCATACTGATAACTATGCCAGTCCTTCGTAGTATTTGGTAAAAGCAGAATATGGTAAGAAAACAGTCAAGAAAGCATTCAAAGTAGAGGAAAGGGAACTTGTCTTGACTGGTCCATCGCTACATCATCTCTCATCCTTATGCCAGGCTCTTCCCAGATGTTGCTCTCACAATACCCACTCCCACAAGCAAGCATTTTAATCTTCCATATTCTGAATGGAAAATGGCAGCCCCAAGATTTCAAATGGCTTGCATACAGACAATGAGTTTGAACAAAGGGCTGCTTGACTTTCAAGTCCCTGTTATTTCTATTCCCAGCTGTCTGTAAGGCAGTGATTCTTACCCTTGGCCACACATTGGAGTCATTTGGGAAGCTTTAAACAAATAACAATGTCCAACACAATACTAAAGAAGAAGAACAAAGTTGGAGGAGTCACAATACACAATTGTTTACTATGAGGCTTTAGTAATCAAGACAGCATTGCGTTGTGAAAGAACAGACACATAGGATCATTGGAGCAGATTAGAGACCTCAGAAATACAGAGTCACACAAATATATTCACCTGATGGTTGACAAAGGAGCAAGGCAATGCATGGATTTCTGTTAGTACCATTCCCACTTTATGAAGTCTCTCAGGAAAGCTAAGTAACTTGCCATGAGGCATACAGTTAGTATGGCAGAGCAAGGATGCTTCCTAAGTGTGCTACAAATCCAGGCACTCTGTTCTTATTCCAGGAATCATTCACTATAACGTTCTGACTCTTTCACTTCTAGAAGGAAGAAAAAATAAGCTTTTCTATGCATAGTAGAGGAACAACTATAAAAAGTCCATAAGTTAAAAAAAAAAAAAAAGGAATCTAGACCAGCGGTTCTCAACCTATGGGTCATGACCCACAGGAACTTTATTAAAGGGCCGTGGCATTAGGACGGTTGAGAACCACTGATCTAGACACAGACCCTATATGAAACCTTAAAACTGTGAGAAGAAAACATAGGCGGAAGGCTATGTGACCTTGGTTTGAAGAGTTTTTAGATAGTACTAAAAGTGTGCTTTATAAAATAAAATATTGTTAACTTATACTTTATTAAAATTAAAGACATGGTGATAAGAATCAAAGGACATGCCACAGAATAGGAGAAAATATTTGTAAAACACATATCTGATCAAGGACTTCCTTCCAAAATTTACAAAGAACCCTTAAAATTCAACAGTGACCAGGAATCACATTTTAAAATGGTCAAAGATCCGAACAATGTCAACGAAGAAGATATACAGATGGATAATTAGCACGTAAGAGGACAGTCAGCATCTTTCGTTATTGGGGAATTGCAAGTTATAATAATGAGATATCACTAATCAAAATGGCTAAAATTTAAAAAAAGTAAAATCTGACAGTCAGTTGCTGACTAGGATACAAGAGATCACATTTTTTGCTGGTGGGGGTGAAAAGGAGAACAGCCACTTTGGAAGACAGTGGGCAAGTTTTCACTAACCTTAATGTTGTCTTACTGTAGTTAGTGATCAAACGTATTTACAGATTTGAAAATCAGTAAATCAGTTTTTTACTTCAAAACTTATGTCCATATAAAAATCTGCGTGCGAATGTTTATCTAAGGGAGACAATTAAGTTCGTGAACTCATCGTAGAAAAAGCGCTATCCACCTAATTGCTGAATATTAGTATGGGCACCAGCTAGCCCAGGGGAGTGCTTCAAAGGAGACCATAGTGATATTCAGCAATAAGGTATATAGCATTTTTTCTAGGATGAGTTTGTGAAATTAATTGACAGACCTTTGTAAGACGACAGCTTTGATGGCCATTCCAGAAAAAGAGTTCCAAAATTGCTTTGAAGGGGAGACTAGGCTCTGGCATCAGTGCAGAGCTTTCCAAGGGGAGTATGTTGAAGGTGACCGTGGTGCTATTCAGCAGTGAGATATATAGTACTCTTTCTTTCTCTTTTTCTTTTTTGAAATAGAGTCTCACTTTGTCACCGTAGGTAGAGTGCCGTGTCATCACAGATCACAGCAACCTCAAACTCTTGGGCTTAAGTGATTCTCTTGCCTCAGCCTCCCAAGTAGCTGGGACACAAGCACCCGCCACAACGCCCGGCTGTTTTTCTGTTGCAGTTGTCATTGTTGCTTAGCTGACCGGGGCTGGGTTCGAAGCCACAAGCCTTGGTGTATGTGGCTGGTACTGTAACCACTGTGCTATGGGCGCTGAGCCTATAGTACTTTTTCTATGAGGAGTTTGCAAACTTAATTGTCTGACCCCATAGGAGCTTTATTCATAGTTATCAAAACTGAAAGCTACTAAATTTGTCCCTTCAGTAGGTGAATGAACAAACTGTACGAGACAATGGAATATTATTCATCAATAAAAATAAATGCACTATCAAACTACACACACAAAAAAAATAGTATGAATCTTAAATGCATGCTAAGCAAAAGAAGCCAGCATGAAAAACCTACGTATTATATGATTCTAATTATATAACATTCTGGAAAAGGACTATAAAGATGGTAGAAAGATGGTTTCCAGGGGCTTAGGGGAAGGGAGAAAGTGTTGAACAAGTGAAGCATAGCAGATTATTCAGGACAGTGAAACTACTCCATAAGATACTGTAATCATGGTTACATAACAGATGCCTTTGTCAAAAACCATAGAAGTTTATAATACAAAGAGCGAACCTTAATGTATGCAAATTTTTCAAAAATCATTTAGGGGATTGGAGGATCCCAGGATGAAATTCAGAATTGGGACAAAACAATCTAACTGTTTTACAAATATATCAAACCACCTTACTGAAGAGTGTGAAGAAAAAAGGTGCTGACCTAAGCAACTTTAGAAATGAATGGAGTCTATCAGAGCTGTACATTAGCACTCTCACTAGTGGATGAAGTCACTTCCCGTGGGGGCTCAGGTTAGCAATACTGATGCAGCCATCCATGTATGATGGAACTGAACAGGAAGTAACTGGATGAATGATGGTGGAAGCTACCTTTCTCAGAGTTGGTGTGGGAGGTTACTGACAAGAAGAAGGAGGCTAACGTCAGCCATGTGGTGGTGGGTCAGAGTTGGAGACAACAACTGGAGACAGTGTGAACTCCTTTTGGCTTAACCCAGGCAAAAGTAATAGAAATATCTGTAGATATGTATATAAGCACATATATTTCCTTGGTTTGTCAGCTAAGAGGGCCTAGAATTAATCACACCCCCATAGCAATGAGCACATCTAGCACCAAGACCTTGGTTTCTAGTATTATTTTACAACAAAAGGGACCAGAGCTTGGATAAATGGCTGGTGCCAGCACTAAAGTAAAAGATGTACAGTTGCTCATGGAGCATCTTCTAGTGCCAATAAACAAGGAAGTGCTTAAACACACACACACACACACATACACACATATGAACACACAATAACCGGGACATGTTAAAAGGGCAAAAGGCAAATGAGAGACCTCTCAGTGGCCAAAGTTGTAACATTGAGCAACAACATATGGTACTGGATTGAAACCCAAAGCATAAAGTAAATGTATATGGGTCCATACTGACATGATTAAATTATTGAATAAGTAATTAAATGAGGGAGAATAGGCAAATTTCCTATGCTGAACAATTCCTGATGATTTATATAGGCCCTCATGGAAGTGGAACATAACTTCTCATTTCTTCAGTGTGGATTGAGCATAGTCACTTCCCTCAAAAGAGTACAATCTGGAAAGAGAAAAAAAGAATAACTTGCTGCTAGAGAGATGTGTGTACATAACCTCAGCCTGATGATCAAGGTCAACATCAACAGTGATAAGCCTGGATGTTAGTATTAGTATTTGCCCTTGGGCTGACAAGAATGGCCCTTTCCTTCTATGGTCTTTCTTCTCAGTAGCAAACAATCACAGTCTAATCATGAGAAAGGCTTTAGACAAGCCCCCAAATGGAGAACACTTTACAAAACAGTTAAGGTCAGCAAAAACAAGGGAAATAAGAATGGTATCATAGCTAAGAAGAGCCTAAGGAGACATGATGACTAAATGGAATGGGGGATCCTAGACGGAATTCTGCAAAACAAAGAAGGATACTAGGGAAAATCTGAGCATATATGAATAAAGTATAGACTTTAACAACATGTTGATACTGGATTATTGATTGCAACAAATGTGCCATACTCACACAGGATGTTATAAATAGGGAAATTAGGTGCAAGGTACATGGAAACCCTCTCTACATTCTTTGACATGTTTCTGTAAATATAAAACTGTTATAAAATAAAGAATTTATTAAAAAAAAATTTTATATGATGGGCTACCATCCTGTGATTCTGATTTAATTTGGTCTGGAGTGTGGCCTGACCCTTCGGACTTTTAAAAGCTCCCCAAAGTGATTCTGATTTGTCTCCAGCAAACTACTACTAAAACAAGTTGCTTTTTCTTCCTTTTATCTTCTTGTTTTAATCATAACAAATGCTCTGACATTATCCCTCATGGAATAACAGTGTGACTTAATGATTTTGGTTGTTTGAATGCAATAGTTCTTTAAATGTACAACCAGTGATACAGAGCTTAGAGATTAATATTCCCCATTAAATACAAAGTCTTATCTAAGAAGCTTGAAACACCAGAAAGGGTTTAGGGAAAGGGACCGTGAGGGGCAGATTATGCTAAATGTGAGTTTAAGTCTATACATGGTGGGAATGCCTTTATTTTCCCTGTACTATTCTATATGTACTTAGAGTTGAGATAGCACCTACATTTCAAGAGCCAAAGGATTTATCTTTAATTAGATAGTAGACGTCTTCTCTGGGGTTTGATTGTGACGAGTGAGATGAAAGCATTACCTGCTGCAAAGTGCAGAGTAGAGGATCAGGCACCAGGAACCGGTTTCCTTGTGCAGGTCTGTTTTCCCATGGCAGCCCGAACTCCTGAGACTTCTTACCTGGTCCTGGAGGTGCCTGAGGACCAGATTCTACAGACCTCCAGCGCCCTTTTCCAGGCCTCTCTTCACCAACGTTGGTGAAGTTCACATTGAAGAGAGGGACAGGAGAAGCGAAGGAGCCTTGCTTCCTCACCTGCTGGCAGTGATGCCATTTCATTTGGAGTTTTAGTGAGGCTCTTTTTAGACATACACTATTTGCGTAAAATCCTAACAGGCCAGGAGATCGCTCCCTACTCATTAAGGTATGCAAAAGATGTCTTTTCTCTATCATTTTTCTTCCTCAAATAGTCTTTAGTAGAAATTCTTGTTTTTTTGTGAAAATCTGTAAGAACATTAACCAACCAGAAAACATTTTCTGATTGGGTCTTATATTATGCTAGGCTCTGAGGGACATATTTTAGAAGTTAAAAATATTAGTTGCCTTTGTTCATTCATCCCAGCAATATTTGAGTGCGTGTCACGTCCCAGGCATCTGCTTGGTTATTGCAGATTAAACAATACTCGTAAACAAAAAAACTAAGTAGGTTTTGGTCTTCTTCCTCAAATTTCCAACAGTCCAAGACCTTATAGTCTAGGTTAGTTGGTGGTTCTCAACCAGGGGTGACTTTTACTCCCCAGGGGACATTTGTCAATGTCTAGAGAAATAGTTATTACTATTGGGAATGGTGGGGGATGCTATGTTGTCTAATGGGCAGAAGCCAAGGATGCTGCTAAACATCCCATGATATACAGCTCAGCCCTCTGCAGCGAAGGATTATGAGACCCAAAATATCAATGATGCCGAGACTGAGAAGCCCTGTAAGTCCAGGAGGCTGTTCCTTAAACAGAGAACACACTCTCCACTTAAGAATTAAACAAAACAAGCTTTAAAGCAACTTCCTGCCTTCCCTTTACCAAATAAGATCAGAACAGAAGAGAACCCCTCTTTGAAGGGAGAGGAATATTTACCGCCCACTGTCCCTGCTGCTCAGGTGGGTTATGTTGGTAGCGCTGTTGAGAGGGAGCTCGGGGGGTCTCAGGAGTTCTAACTGTCACAGCCTGGGCCAAAGGCATATCTAGTTAAATCAGGCTGCCCAAAGACAGGACTCGAGATTTCTCCTTTTCACGGGGAACAACAAAGTTTCTTCCATCCTTTCAAATAACATTACTAAGAGCCAATGAGACTCTTACAATTTTAAGTATAACATTTGCACCTACATTGAAACTCCCGTAACAATTTTATATTGTTTTATTTACGTATGAGTATTAAGTATAAAATTTAAAAGAAAAAAGTAGCCTTTTGACTGTGCTGTTCAATGTAGATACTAGACACATATGGCTATTTAAATTTAAATTGGTTGACATTAAATTTAAAATTCATCCCTCAGTTGCACTAGCTACATTTTAAGCACCCACTAGCCACATCTGGCTATTGGCTGCTGAATTGGACAGTGTGGATAGAGGACATTCCTATTATCACAAAGTCTCTTAGACAACAGTCTTACAAGACTCCATTTCTAAGGATTCTTGTCAATATGCATAGTTATTTCTAAAAAAAAAAAAAAAAAGCCTTGTTTCCTAGCAGCTGAGGCACTGGGGCGATGTTTTGCATTATCTCATTATCATTGTCTGTTAGAAGCACACAGACATATTCTGCTGGGGGGATCAGCTCTTTCTTGACACGGAACTTTGTGAAGGGTTTATGTAATGGATGTCAGGTAATGTATCAGATGATTAAAACTATGATTTTCCAGAAGGGTTGACAATGTAAAATTCAAGTCGATAACTCCTGTAAGGCATTTCTAATCTAAGTCAAGTGTGTATTGTTAAATATTAATTCCATTAAGATAAGTCGGTAGGGAATTAAGATATGTGACCCAAATATATTTCTTTTTAGTAACTGAGTATAATAGAGAACCAGCACTCAGTGGATCTCAACTGAAGATAAGGTAGAAAGAAGGGGTGAGAGGAGGATGAGAATTTTGAAAAAATTCATTATACTAATGTACCCAATCCAGATGAGTATAGTTCAGAGATATGGAAGAATAATCAGTGTGCCTTTTGCCATTGTATGATGGGGAGGGCGGAGCTTAACAAAAGACCTCATCTCTAGAAATTTTGATTCAGTACACCTTGCAGGGGTGTAGGCATCCACTCCATCTCTCTCTCTCTCTTGCTTTCTTCTAAAAGATTCTCCTGGCTACCACCCCTCCCAGATCATTTAGGATTATCAACTGGGTTTAGAAAAATAACCTTAGGTGATTTTTCCCATTATTAGATGTCTCCAGAATATTTGCAAGGTGTGTAACACATTCTGTTCTTGGACGCATTTTCTGATCAGTACCTGACGTGAAAATATTGTGTGCTGGTGATCAAAGATGTCATGTGCACAGAGGGTATACTAGCTAGAGAGGACGTTCAGCTGAGGAAATTCAGGAATCCCCTTACTTTTTGGCTCAGGCTAAAAGGCACCCTACCTCCACAAAAAGGTGGGCCATGATTGTGTGCACAGGGCTAAAAATGTTCTCCAAAAGGGCCTGCTCACCTGCCTTTGGATAACTATTTAGGGTACCCAGAGTCCGGTTATAGAGCTTTGCCAGTTTGGTTAATATCGGAAGGCTATCACTAGCCATAGAGAAGTGGTCCATCAGAATGACACCCAGCTCTGCTGATGGATAGAAAACTTCAAAACCATTCCCCCCAATCCCTATTTAAATCCTGGAATTTCACGCCATGTTTTCCAGACATATTAGCTCTGAATGGGCCTGTTTGTTTTTCACTTTCATTTTCTCAAGTTGACTTAGAACATAGTCTTACTTTCATTTTGTGTTTTCCTCATTCTTAGTTTGAAATTCTCTCCCAGTAGAAATCACTTTTCCCCCATAATATATAAAATGTTGGTCACGTAGGGGTTTAAAAGAGTGAGGTGGAACTCCTGTCCTGGAGAACCATTCAGAATATAAATCCCTTTTGGTGGCATGATGTACAGCAGATATTAGGAAAAAACCTCTCTGCACCAGAAAATGTCCACCCACAGCTTCCTCTTCCTTTTGAGGACATCAGAACCTGGTGGTTAGAGGTGAAAGGAAGGGAGGAGCCTGTGAGGAGACTGGAGAAGCTGGTCTGTCCATAGTCAAGGTTCAACTCTAAAAGTTCAAGGTGAGCATTTCTCTGTTGAGTCTGCCTAAGCCTGGGATAGCAGAGGTGTGAGATATCCTAAAATCCTGGGAGCCCTCAGGGATAACTTTGCTATTTCGCTAGGTTATCCAGCTAACCAGGGAGGAGGATCGTAAAACCACTTAGAATTTAAGCTTAAAAGATTCACTAACACTTTGAAAGGGAGGAAAGAAAAAAAAGGAAGAAAGAATTCCAGAGTAATCTATGTCATTCACTAGTAAATATCGGGGTGGCACGAGGAAAAAAAAACACAGTATTTGGTCTTTATTCCAGATTCTGACACAGAGCTCCTAATACCCCCTGGAAATTCCTGAGAAACAAGAGTCTCTTTCGTTTGCTAATGATGCGATCAAAGGGAGCAGTTCTTAGATAACTTCACATTAAAGGCTGGCTACCACCTGATCAGAAAGTCAGAGTTAAAAAAAAAAAAAGTTAGAGTTATTAGTCCTGTGCCACCCCCACCCTCTGGAGAGGGATAGGGGCTGGAGATTGAGTTCAGTCATCGATGGTGGGTGATTTGGGAAATCATGCTTATGTTGAAAGGATGTTTCCATATAAACCCTGAAACAGTGAGGCTTATGGAGTTTCCTGGTTGGTGAACTCATTGATATATAGGAATGGTGACTTGCCAAGACAGGGTGTGGAAGCCTTGTGCATTCCAACACCCTAACGCCCTGGCTCTGCATACCTTGCCCTAAGCATCTCTTCCATTTGGCTGTTCCTGAGTTATATCCATATAATAATAAAACTGTAATGTAGAGTACAGAGGTTTCCTGAGTTCTGTCAGTCATTCTAGCAAATGTTTGAACTTGGGAAATGGTTGTGGGAACTCCCAAATTTGTGGTGGGCTAGACAGAAGTGCAGGTAGCCTAGGAACCCTATGTGCATCTGGCATCTAATGTGAGGCCACCTTGTGGGATGCTAACTTTTAACTGTGTTAACTTTGGGTAGATAATGTCCAAATGAAATTTAATTTTTCGCCTCCCAGCTTGTTCAGAGAATCAGATTTGGTTGATGTTGGAATGACATAGCTGATAAAATGGTGAACAAGAATAGACACAATTCTCTCAAAATTTATAAATAGTGTCTTAATGCACTTATTGGGATTATTTAGCACCATGCTGTATGTCATCCGATTGCCTCTTTAGATCGACTCATCCTGGTCTTTAAAGGATGGACTATATCAATGGGCACTCTTCCTTCTGTCTTTGGGTTTGACCAGTGGGGGTACCCTGTCAGGGAATTGAAAGGAGAAAGGTAAGTAGAGTTAGGGCATGGTTCCCCTCAAGCTCACCTTGACAGACCAACTTGGGCCTTATCTCTCTTTTAGGCAGTTTCCTCAATGTAGATTTCTTCTTCCTGGGCCTGGAGATTGCTCCTTTTTCTTGTCTCCTTGTGCTTAGCGATGGTGACAGCACTTCAGCTTCTAACCTTGGATTACTGCCTACAAATCCTTGTGGTTCTATTATACCCTGCATATACCCTTGTAAAAATCTTCTTTGTATATCAAACTTCTTTGAATTACCCTAATGTGAGTGTTCCATTTTATTGGGACCCTGGCTGATACAAGCACTGTCAATTTAAATGTTGGATTTATGTTTGCCAATATGTTGATTGCTGTTTTAGTACAGTGGATACTAAGCCAGCTGTTCATCTGCTTAAGAAGGTCATCCTGGTTTGCAATGATAAAATCCTATCAGAATAGACTGCTTATCTTCCTATTTCCTTTGACAGAAGCATATATATTCAATGAGGTAGAGAGAAGGGGAGCTAGAACATTAGTTCTGTTTTATAG
This sequence comes from Perodicticus potto, assembly GCA_963574655.1. NCBI lineage: Eukaryota > Metazoa > Chordata > Mammalia > Primates > Lorisidae > Perodicticus > Perodicticus potto. The sequence continues at coordinate 38,377 of CAUYRH010033887.1, read as the reverse complement.
CATTTATAGCATTGCCAAAATGTTCTTCTTACCCATTTTGATTCTGGCATTAATACTATATTCAGGCTTTGAAGATGTATTAATGGTCTGGTATTTTACCAAGATAATACATGCTGATGAGAGGTTAATAAAGGTTGCAAAAAGTCATTGTTATTAACTATTTTTTTGGTGAGATGGAACAGGATAGTAACACTCAGAAGTTTAATAGTTGTGCCGGAAACAAGTTTCCTTTCATGATAAACATTTGAGAGAGAGAGAGAGTGCCCAGAAATGGGTTGTGAAGAAAGCACACAATGTGTTCTTTTATCTTTTACTTAAAAGAGGTTCTGCCATGGAGAACCATGTCATGAAATTTACATTTGTTATTGATCTTTCTGTCTGAGCCTTACCCTAGCACCTCCATTAGAATATATTAGAAGCCAGTTTTTCCAAATTATGAATGTCTTCTAAAAAGATATGATCTTGTAAGTCTGTAGCCTTTCATAAGAATCCCTGTGCCGATATAAGCATTTTTCTATTTTCCTCATTTTGCTTCCTAAAGTCATTACTGAAATATAAATTAGGATGAACAGATAGGACAATCAAAGATGATTTGAACCCATTATTATTCTTTGATCTGTGGGTAAGATGGGAAGCTTTCTCAGAAGATGGTGCACATTCACACTTCAGGAGAATTGGTGAGAGGCAACCTACATCCTTGATCACTAACTTAGATACAAGCAATTTCAAAGGTCATCTACTGCCTTATGCTATAGATAAGGAAAATAAGACCCAGAGATATTAAAAGACTTACTCAGGAACACAGCTGTATTAGTTCATCAGTGTTGTTATAACAAAGTCTCACAAACTGGGTGGCTTAAACAACAGAAATTTCCTATCTCACAGTTCTGGAGATTGGACATCCAAAATCAAGGCATTAGTCGACTGGGTCCTTCTGAGGGCTGAAAGGGGAAGATCTGTTCCAGCCTTCTCTCTCTGGCTTGTGGACAGCCGTCTTCTCCCTGCGTTTATTCACGTTCTCTTCCCTCTATGCACGTTTGTGTCCAAACTTCCTTTTCTTATAAGAGTGCCAGTCCTTTTTGGATTAGGGCCCATCCTGAAGACCTTCCTTTAAGTTCATTATATTTGCAAAGACCTATTTTGAAATAGGTCTTTTGAAATAAAGTCACATTCTGATGTACTGGAGTTTAGGACTTCAACATATGGATTTTGTGGGAGAAATAAATCCCACCCAGTATATCAGCTGTCTAAAAACTGACCAGGACCTTGTTAGTTATTTTCCTGTTAATACTACCATGTCTTTTAGTATTCTTGCTGATATGGAGAAGATCATTCCCTTTTTCACAGAGGTAAGGTACAAGGGTATGGTTAGAGTCTCAATTTCACAGTCACTTCAAATGATGCAATTTAGGGGAATATAGGCCAAAGTAAATTTAGGGGAGTTATGGTCCTTATTAATATAAACTGAACATATTTACCTTGGAGATAAAGATAAACAATGCGGTTTTGATTATTATATGGCTGATAATGTTAAACCTTTGAAGTTAGACATGAAATACTCCTAGGCTTATTTCACGAACTGTGGTTTATATTATTAAATTGTAATAATGAATGAGTCTGTTCAGTTATTTTCCTCTTTGACTTAAGTTTCTCTACTCCTGGGAGCAGGTTTCCAGGATGTCTTTCTAGATGTCTTATGGATGAAGCCTTGGCAGAACCATTGCCAATTCAGGCATTAAATCTCCTAAAATCATTTTGTCAGTTCAGGCATGCTGAAAGCATATGAGCTTTAGGAGGCAGTCAAATCAGTGCCAGAGATTTAGGGACATGTTTACACATTGGTAGGCAGGATATTTTTGTTATGTGGTCTTTTCTAGAAGGGAACTTTAAAACAAGACAAATAAACTCTTGGTTTATGTACCAGGTCACTGAAGTCAATGTGGGTCGGTCATCCTCGCATTAACTAAAATTACTTTGATTAGAGCTTGGAACAGAAGAAAAATAATAGTGTGTTAAAGTCTCTGGCAATGACTCCATTCTTTCTATTCTCACATGGACTCATATGCTTATTTTAAGAGAGGGGAACATGAGAGACAAAATATGATTGATACAAGAATAATGTAGCATGCTTAGTCCTTCCTAGGCCTTTATCTTTGTGTCCAGGGTAGCAGCTGTGATGTAAACTCAAGCATAGTCCTAACTATCTAACAAGATTCACTAGGGACACATATAAACCAAGTCACAGAATATGTCTCTTGGTTCTTAAAAGCATTAGTCTGTTTTAGTATGTACCTCCAGAGTCCTCCTCACCAGCAGTGTTTCCCAAAGCCTGTCTCATATACCTTTAACATATACCAAGGAAAATATGTCAGTGATGAAACAAATTTGGAAAATGCCACATACTGCATCTGTCTCTTAGACATTCGTCGTGTATATTGGAATATTGCAGGCTTTGCTACACCTGGCAGTGAAGAAGACATTTAACTGTCTTTAACCAGCTGTTTCCAAAAGTTATCTGGTCTTGAAAACATTTGTCCATGTAAAACTTCTAAATTGCAAGCAACATATTTTGAGAAATCCTATCTAAAATTTACAAAAGTTGAAGAGATATACATTTGAAAAAGAATGTAGATGAAGTTTATAAGTGATGGAGCCAGAGGTCTACAGCACGAATGAAATCCTAATCTGGGCTGTGTAGGCTTTTCACTTATATGGTCTCTTAACGTGGGGCATGTGGATAACTGTGTAAGTGTACGTGTGTGTGCGTGGGTGTGTGACCTGGATAATAAGGTGACTGATGAAAGAAAAAGAGCATGAGGCTAATGATCAGTTTTGGCCTTTATTATGGGTTTGTGCTGAGACTAACTAGCTCTATAAGTTAGTGTGGGTGCCATTGTGCAACCTCCATCCCTATGTACCACTCAGGTCTTTAGTGCTCAGGGGCCTCTCTGTAAACTTGGGACCTCAGCAAACACTGTCTGGAGGTGGAGAGGAGAAAGAGAATGTTGTCAGACTGATGACATAATGTCTACAGTGTTTGGGTCACCTCAGAAGGAGCAGAGGGTTTGATTCAAAGGGCAGTGTTGCTCCCAAGGGAGGTGTGAATAATTGACACCCTGTGGAAACTGCCCAGCACAGCCTGATTCAGCCACATGGCATGTTGGTAGTTAGATGCTCACATAACAAAGATTCTTTGTTTTTAAGCAACAGAAACTACGTTGAACTAGCTAAGAAAACAAGATGCTTTTGGAGGAAGATACTTAAGCATATGATGGAATTTAAAGACTTTACAAAGCCAAGTTTTCAGAGCATTCAGAAACATGACAGCTCAAGAGGTCTGCCTTTAACTCTAAGTTTCTATGAGTCTATGCTGTAATTCTTGAAAAGGAGATTTTATAGGCCCAATTTGGGGTCTACTGTCCACTTAGTCCATTTAGCTATGGCATAGCCAACAGCCCTTTCTCTTTCTTCTTTCTTACTAGAATTTTGATTTGTTCAGGAAAGTGTGGCAATAGCTTAATCTCAAGGAAGATAGGTCCCTTCTCCAGTCCCAGGGGATGGATTATGTAAATTAGGACAGTCTAAACTAATCATAGTAATACTATTTCTCTTTCTCAGTAATTGGTCTGGGGCATCCATGTGACCCAGTTCTAACATAGGAGATAGAAGTTGGCTGGATATAATCCTAGGAAAGCTTTTGTTTTCCTTATAAAAAAAGAACGGCATATTTAGCTGGCATGGCTCCTTCTCCATTTTATTTCCTCTTATTCTCTGGAATGCAGACACAATGCCTGAAAAGTTAGCAGCCATCTTGGGACCATGCTGTGACAAGCACAAGAAGAAAGTTGTATGCTAAGAATAGAAGACACAAAAAAGAAACAGCCAAGGTCCCTGTATGGTTGAGCTGTCACACACTGACAATGGACTACATACCTCTTGATTTGTTCTTATTTGAGGAAAATGATAACCTATTTGTTGCAATCACAGTGAACTTTAACAGGTTATTATTACTGATATTTTTACTTGCAACCAAAAGCATTCCCATGTTTTTTATATGGTAAAAACACGGGTGCTGGAAATCAACTCCTATGGCTCAGAGAATGATTCTCAGATTTTTAATAGAGGAAGAAGAGATGGCTCTTAAAATGGTGAGATATTCAAAAGTGTACAACCAACCCCACCTGAGTGCCTGGAAATCTCACCACTGCTTCAGAGCACAGTCAGGGAAACCCTGTTTGTACCACTACATGCCTATTGTAGGCAGAATTAATGACCTAATTAATTTTACTGATTTTTATTGACTCCCCTCATTATCTGCTTGATATTTTTCTAAGTGGTAGGGATAGACAGAGAGAATCTTGGCTCTCCCTGAGCTAATATTCTATAAGGAAAAATCAACAATAAACACAAAAAAGAAATGAGCAGGATCACTTCAGATAATAAGAAGCTCTGTAAGAAACACAAAATAGGATGCTGTGTTATAGGTAAAGGGAGGCTCTGTCCATGGAAGGCCTAAGAAAGTGATACTAGAAATGACCCTTGAGTTGCAGAAGGAAGCCAGCCATGTAAGCCTGAGGAATGGCCAGTGCAGAGTCCTCGTGCCGGGAATGAACATGACCTGCTGGGAACACAGAATGAACCATGAGTGGGAGACTGTTGCACAGAGTTAGGGAGGCTGCCTACATTCATCTCATGGTAATGTCCCAGCAACTCAGCTCACTGGCCTCATGACAGATCTTGAGGCTGCTGACCGAGCTCTGTGTTGCATAGGCAAATTGTCTTGTCATCTGCTTTAGGCTTTCAGAGCCCAGGGGAAGGGACTGCCAAGGGACAGTCTATATAGTGGACTCTGGCGAGAGCAACTGATCCCCTCTGTCTTTTCCTTGTGAAAATGATCTATCATTCCCAGCCTTAGTACCTCAGCTCCCCAGAGACGGGTTTTCCCCAGAGCTGTCAGGGTTAGCTTCCCTTGGAATGGGCTCAGCCCTGTTCTGGAGAAACTAGCAGAGCATTCAGCTGGCAAACAGCTGCTTCAGGACCACGCTCTAGTCACTCCCTCAAATTACAGCTGCCATGGTTGGTGCATCTAGTGCTTGAGAGCCCCCACCCATGGAGAGGCCCATGCAGAGAGGCAGGAAGCCTATAGGGCCCTGGGCAGTGGCTCCCAGCCTGCTGAGGCTGGTCTTACCTGGCATCATTGTCAAGTGATACTTATCAGTGAAGCAGTCACATGGAGATCACAGGGCTACAAGCTCCTTCAAAGGTCATCCTGTTCTGCATTCCTCATGTGTCTGGCATTACCCGGAACAAGTGTCGGAATGCCACCACCCCCATTTCTAGCAGGTTGCCTGCTAAACTGGATCTCTACCCAGCTCTTCTGGTACAGAATCTATTTCCTTTTTCTCTACCACTTGAACATGAGGGTAGTTGGAACCACCGTGATTGTATTAGATATTAGATTTCCTTAGGGAAGTTTAGAATGTGATTCCTCTTAGGAGAGCCAGGTTGCCCGGAAGTGACCAACCCACTGTTTAGACACCTTGGGTTTGGTTCTCCTAGACCTGGGAAACAAAAGCACAAAAAAGTTGATAGGGACTATAGTGATTATTACCCCTGCTTTATAGACTGGAAGAAAAAATAAAAAGGAAGAATGACCTGACCAAGATTAATAATGCTGCAGCATAAGAAGGCTCCTTGGGATCATGTGGGTCGATCATAGATGGTTACAGAATTTTGTTGTAATGTGCTCTTTGACTTATGGAACAAAGAAAAAAAGATCCTTGTGTGTCAACAATGTGTACCATCAATATTCTCTGTGTTTCTATCTTATTTGAGTCTTACTACCCTGTGTATTAGGCGTCATTGCACACAAAAAGAATATGAGGCCTGAAAAGGCTAAATCCATTTAGTTAGTAAATGATAACACTGGACACAAGTTTAAGCCTTCTGACTTTTATCTGATATCATCTCCAACTCCATCTCCACTTTCGTTCTCTGGGAGTTGAGGTGTAGCAGAAATTAGCCATAACATAGGTAGGACAAGATAAATAGGCACTCTGAGCAGGCTCTACTCCAGTTCAGAAGCAGCTATTCTGGGTTGCTAGAAATTCTCAATAAAGGATTCTGAGTTTTACTGAAGCACCGCCACCTTCACTGGTGGGAGAGAAGTGTGAATACTTCCCTCTTAGAGCCCCTGTGGCTGACACAGGCCCTGTGATTGCTAACATAGCTTGGTGCTGTCATCTCAGTCGCTGCCTCTACTTGTATTAAATACCACCTCCTAGACATAACAACTTAAAAATCCAACTGTTAGAATCAGCTGGCTAGCACAAATCTGGTTCTACCACTTATTCTGGGTGGTCTGAGTTGTATTACTTCAACTTCCTGTGTCTCAGTTTTTTCATCTATAAAATGGGTCTAGTCATAGCACCTTCCTGGGAACATGGTGAGGACCAGACGAAGCACTCAGTAGATGTTGGTTGTTGCTGTATTTGGTTTTGATATAACTGAAGCAATTCTGTCAGAGAGCCGAGTTTCCCTCAGTAATAGAAAAAGAGTATATTCATAGATCATGAATGCAGGTGGGCATGCCAGGGTAAGAAGTATCCTAAAGATACAGTCACACAGTTTACTTCTTAACTTTGGGGAATGATCTGTTTGGGCCCGCAAGGGTTATCTTCACTTTCTGCCAGCGTCACCCACTTCAAAGCAGAAGGCTTTAGATCACCCACCTGAAAAACTAAAGCTGACCTAGAGGTTATGATTATGTATTTAGTCTGTAAGAAGAAACAGAAGTAAGAGCCTCTTATGTAACTCGGAGAGCGTAAAGGAGCCGATGATGAAAACCACTGCCCTGAACTTTTCCAAAGCACCATAAATCTCACTGTGTTAAGATTCTGCTGGTGTTGCCAAGGCATCGTTTATCTTATTGTTTTTGTCTTAAGATAGACTAAAAAAAAAAAAGTAACAAACCCCCTCCTACTAGAATACATTATGTATTTATGATCAAAGCTATAAAAAATGCCGCTATTTCAAGTTACTCCCATCATCTAAAATACACTCCATGCCTATTTTATGGTTTCTCAGCAATGTTCTGACTTTAATTTGATCACCTTTTATTTTCTCTATTCCCTCATTCAAAACTGGTTTTCCTTCCTTTTCCTAAGCCTTTTTGTTTTTTTTTCTCTCTCTCTTTAGCTATGTTTTTGCTATTTAGACCAAGCCTCTACTGACCTTTAAGTTGCAAATACAGGAGTAAAGTTAGAGAACAGAGCCAAGGGACAACTCAAGTGTTAGCTCAGCCTTCACAAAGCAAACTTGCCTTGTGCTGTTTCTGGCCGGAGCAGATGTGGCCTTGGTGGACTGTGGGGAACATTATGTCTCAGGTAAAAATAAATTACTAAGACAAGAACTGAAATGATATAAATCCTTCAGTTTGCACACAGATCATGAACTGGGCGCCATGTGGAAAGAAGACAGGACTAGGAATCAATTAGGATCCTACCCCTGGGTTTAGTCCCAAATACTCACGAATCAGGGCAGCGCCTATGGCTCAGTGATTAGGGTGCTGGCCCCATATACTGAGGGTGGTGGGTTCAAACCCGACCCTGGCCAAATTGCAATAAAAAAATAGCCGAGCGTTGTGGTGGGCGCCTGTGGTCCCAGCTTCTCGGGAGACTGAGGCAAGAGAATGGCCTAAGCCCAAGAGGTGGAGGTTGTGAGCTGTGTCGCCACGGCACTCTACCGAGGGCGACAAAATGAGACTCTGTCTTTAAACAACAACAACAACAACAACAACAAAAACACTCCAAATACTCACCAATCAACTGTTTGGTCTCGCTTTAGTACCTGTGACCAAAAAACCCACACTTTTTAATCAACAAAAAATAGAATAAAATAAAACTTTGCCACCTATCCAGTTTGAGGTAATTGTAGCACTTTGACAAGTTTTCTTTGGACATAGTTGAAGTTCTTTGTAGACTTCTAGCCCCATTTCCCCTTCTCCCAACCCAGAGATAAGACCTGTCTTGAATGAGAATGCTTTCATTCTCTGAGTACATGTATACCTGTTGTTTTGATGTTTTAAAACTTTACATATATGAAAACAAGTGTACATGTCATCCTGCAACTTGCTTTTGTTTTAATTTAGCATAAGATTTCAGCAAGTTGCCTCTAATTCATTCGTCTGAGCTGCTTTGAGGTATAATGTTTCACAAAGCAGACCTTTATATACTCACTGATTCTCCTACTGATGAACACTTAAATTGCTTCAAATTTTGTACTACATAAACAGTGCTTTAACAAGCGTTCTTATACATTTCCTTGTCCTAACATACAAGAGCTTCTCTAAGATGGTGTTTTTATCAAAATGTTTTGTCCACATTCACACAGTTTGCGTGGAAACTTAGCACATACATGTGCTATATTTAACTGTATGTGTGCACGTATATATGGAACAAAAGTCTCTCAAAATAATACTTAGCCTTATTTTCTGTTCAATTCGAATCCAGTTTATTCCAGTTTACCCCACACACCCGTGTGTGTGGGGGCGTGTTACCAGGTGTCTATATGCGGATACATATGTCAATTGCAGTTTTGAAACTACCTCCACGGCCCAGTGTGCATCTTCAGTGACATTTTGAGAAACTGTCTGGGATATATACCTAGACGTGAACTTACTAGGTTATAGGTCATGTCCATTTTCAAACTGGTGAGTTTGTGAGTTCATTTTACGCAGTTAAATGGGTATTTGTAGTTAGCTAACATTCTATGTATTTCGAGAAGGGCGTTTTCCAGGTTGTTTAGTATGCCATCGGGCTGCTAATAGAAGGCCTGTGTTAAACTTTCTGAGCTTGGATTTTTCAATTGTCACAAAAGGCTCACACAAAATAGTAGACTCTTTTCTCTGCAGGGCCCAGGAAGAGTGTTATGGTCTGCCACAGTGTATGTAAGTTGGGGCGGAAGGGGAGAGAATGTGGTTCCAGGCTTTTCATTCCAAAGAGCCCCATTTTATTTATTTCTTTATTATTTTTTATTGTTTGAGATTCGTTGAGGTCACAAAGAATTAGGTTACACTGATTGCATTTGTTAGATAAAGTCTCTCTTATTATTGTGTCCCGCCCCCAAGAGGTGATCCATACACCATGACCCCCATCCTCCTTCTTTCTCTCCTCTCCCCGCTTGTTTATTCCCCTATGCCCCCCATTGTAGCCCCCTTAGCTCATGTACTGCCTTCATATTAGAAAAGAGTATGTTGGATTCTTGCCTATCCATTCTTGTGCTGCTTTACTAAGAATAATGTGTTCCACTTCCATCCAGGTTAATACAAAAAATATAAAGTCTCCATCTTTTTTCTTGGCTGAATAGTATTCCATGGTATACATGTACCATACCTTGTTAATCCACTCAGGAGCCCCATTTTAATATTGATCCATTGTATTTGCATCACATTTAATTGGCAAAAGACTTGTGCAGCTTAAAAGTATTCTTAAACTACGGGTTTAGAGATGTTCTCCAAAGCTCATTCAGATCTAAACATGAATGAAATAATTTTTAAGTCTCTAGGTCATTTAAAATTGAGCCTGAAGTAGATGGATCACTGGAACTCAGGAGTTTGAGACCAGCCCGTGCAAGCGTGAGACCCCATCTCTACTAAAAATAGAAAAATGAGCTGAGCACGGTAGCACATGTCTGTAGTCTCAGCTACTAGGGAGGCTCAGGCAAGAGGATTGATTGAATCCAGAAGGTTGAGGTTGCTGTGAGCTAATATGCCACGGCACTGCAGCTTGGGGAAACAGAGTGAGGCTCTGTCTCAAAAACCAAAAAAATTTATGGTATAGGGTTTCCTGAGTTGGGGACATGCAGTGTCAATTAACCCAAGATCCAAACTTCTCCTCTTGCCATTGTGGACCTGGCCATGGATGAGGCTCTTAGAGCCCTGTAGGGTGATGAGTTGGGGGCACTTTCTCAGGCTGGAGCTGTCCTTTGAGGGCAGCCATTTCTATTCTGTCACATGGCCCTCACCTGCAGGAGGCTGCTTTCGGAATTATTTTGTTTTCATTGTGCTTATTTATTCTGTGAATAAAGACCTAATATAAATTTTTCCAAAATCCATTTCTGCCCAAGAAACTATTCCACATGCTTATGATAAAGCTCATTTACTCAGCAGGGCACTCAGTTAAACTTTTATATTTATAGAGATGAAATTTTATTATCATTTTAATGAAAATATCTGGGTCCTCTTGAGTTTTTTTTTGCCTTCTCAAATATAGTAAAAGCATAAATTAAAAAAAAAAAAAAACCCTCCCTAAACCTAGGTAGTAACTTGGTAGTAAAGTGAATTAGGCATGGGCATATGTTACTGAAGCTGTATGGGATCCTGGGCCTCTCTGCTAATATGTACCCTTGCTGTCTCCCCTCCCTGGGACCTGGATTATTGCTTCCTCTCAGATTCTGGCCTCTCCCTTTAGTTCGTCCTGCTTATATTTCATCTCCTTTAATCACTGTTTTTATCACAGAGAACCCTCAAGGGATCTTCATTTCCCACCACATCCAGTGTAGACTCTGCCACCTATTTTCCAAGCTTCCCCTAATCTATTTTCTTTCCTTACATCTCCAGCTTTATATCCCTTGCCAGATGTGGCTCCAGCGGTTTCAAGATAATGGAATTTTTGTACACCAGAAAGAATTTTAAATCTGCATCATTTTTTTTTTTGAAGCACATCTCAGCCCAGTTCCCTTAAACAAAAAGCACACATCAACAAGTATTGTTTACCTCCCCCACAGGCCCTGTGAGCAAGACAGTGGGGTTTGGGGGGGCAGCAGCTGTGAGGAGGGAAGCAGTTTATTTATCACTCTTTTTCAATATTCTGGGCGAAGATGAGGCATGGAGAAAAGTGACTGTTCACCGGAGTGGTTCGCAAAACATGCTGCTATTTTGCAAGACAGGCAGAAGCAAACAACATAGAAGGTGAGTATGAAAGATATCAAATATGGAGCCAGTAATGGCTGGTGCAGGAAATCATAAAGAGGTCCACCCTGCATGAGGGAAAACTCAGCAGTTCACCAAGTTCTATGAAAGATGCTATAAATGAAATGTCAGTAAATGAGATCCAGGAGAAGGCTTACATAGTGGGGAAAGCTTTAAATATCTGTGAACATAGTTTATTTTCAACTTTCTGTGTAGAGGTGTGTATATGTAGCTAATGCCATTTACTTAGTTTTTCTCTATTTTAATAAATCCTGACTCCTCTTCTTAGTAGCTGTATGGTTTGGGAAAAGTTTCTTTACTCATTAAAAATGAAGGTAATAATGGGACGTTTTATATAGAATCATTGTGAGCACAGATAATGGTTCAAGAAAAAAAATTAGCTATTATTTTTATCACCATAATTATTGTAAGTATGCATAAGCTGTTCTTCATCTGAGCACCTGCTAAAATTTCACCTTCTCTCAAAATACCTCCAAGTCAGTTCAGTTCAGCAAGTATTTAGTGAGTGCTCAATATCTGGCAGGCACTGAGGAAGTGCCAATGAGACTGAGAGTATGACATTGACCTTGCCCTCGAGCAGCATACCTTCTGGTAGGGAAAACCCAGAAGTTGTTTATGTCACTATAAAGTTGTACTGTCCCATATAGTCACCACCACCAGCCGTATGTGGCTATTGAGCACTGGGAATGTAGCTAGGCTGAATTGAGATGGGCTGTCTGTGTATAAGACACTGTGGATTTCGAAATGTTAGCATTATAAAATAGTGTAAACTATCTGATTGGTAATTTTTAACATGGTTTTGATCGCCTATTGAAATGATAACATTTTAGATATGCCAATTTAAATAAAATACAAAATTAAATTAATTTTACCTCTTTCTTTTTAATTTTTTAAGAAATCTGGCTACCAGAAAATTTAAATGTGTCTGGTCCTGTTACATGATATTTCTGTCGGACAGGTCTGGTCTCACATGAGACAATGGAAGTTAAAGCAAGTCGTCTGCCGATGCTGATGGGAGGATGCCTGGAGAAGCAGGAGAAGCCTCTGCTGAGTGTTAAAGGATGACCCGAAGTTGTCCAGGCAGAGGCAGGTCTAAAGGGCCCTCCAGGGGAAGGTAACAGGACAGTTGTGGAGGACATGACTGGAAGTGTTTGGTTTTTCATAGCTAAAAAAACATTGCAAATTGGGGACTGGTAGGAGATGAAGTTGCAAGGGAAGTCAAGTCCTATCATTTAACATGGAGCCACCCTTAAATACTCTGTTCCTTGTCTTATGAGGTCTGGTTATGCTGCCTCTCTTCATTTCTTTGAAGGTTTGGCCTATTAACTGTTGAAAGTTGGAAGTTTATGTCCACACAAGGATAGATAGACTCTCCTAGATTATAGATAGAACTAATGAATGCACTTACAGCTACTTGGCAGGAAAAATGCCATTTCTCTTCTGTAGGTAGCTCTAAAGAATGGATGGGCAGCCTAAAATTGCTCCCTGAACACAGGAACTAATGAATGGGGATCATATAAGGACATGATCTGATTCATTGGCCCAAGGAGAATATGCATAGCTACCTTCAAATCCATTTACCTGTCAATGGATTTCAGTGGAATCTCTCCTATCCCAAATACTTACTAATAAGGAATGTAATCATTCCTCAGATTATATTAATTTGGAAGCTCATTATACCTATTCTATCACAAATCACCTCAGATTTTCTGCCTTTACTAGCTAATAATTAACTAGATATTTAGTAAGTCATGCAAGATTAGATAAAAGCAGAGTAGTAACAGGAGAACCCAAGTGGATAGGGAGGCTACTGAGTTAGAGGGCCGCTTCCATATCTGTTTTTCACTTTGTAACATGCTATGAATTACATGGAGATCTTGAAAAATGCAAACTCTGATTCATTAGGTCTAAGGGAGAGAGCAACAATTTGTATTTTTATCAAGCTCCCAGGTGCTATCAGTGCCACTTGCAGACCACACTTTGATCTGCAAGATCTTAAGGTCTGCGTGTATAGCATAATCCCTTACAAAGGCTAGATTCTGCATTGCAACATCCGTGATGGGAAACCTCTCCTGGAAGACCCCTGACATGTCTCATTTCCTCCCCTTTGTGGAGTGAGTCTTATTGTTGAAATGGGGTTTTTTTGTCTCTAGGTGCTATCTGGGCAATTTCTGTGCTTTGGTCCTTGCTCTATTTTTGGAAATTTGAAGAGCATTTTTATATCCCCTTAATTCTTCTTTTCAGTGGATGAAATCTTCTCATCTCCTTTAGCTGTTAATCATAGAACACTCTGGACTCTCCCAGGAATCGGTGTCCCCTAAGTGTACCTCTCTTAACTGAGCACAATGTTCCAAGCTTTGTCCAAACATCAAAAAATAAAATGGGCCTGATACCAACCTAGCTTTTGGTTCCCTACTTCTGCCAGGGAATCCTCAATCATCTTGGTTGTTTGGCAACCACATCAGACTTTAGTCTCATAATGAACTTGGTTGATAAGAAAAAGCCCTATTTTTTTCTCACTGATTGATACTGATTCATCCAGCATTTGTAGGGATTATTTTTTTTAAAAAAAGAAGCTGTGATATCTTCTTTTCTGATTAGAAAATAAATATTTAGAAATTTGGAAACTGTGAACAAGCAAAATGACCATTACTAATATGTTGATATATATAACATAAACCATTTTTTTTCTATGCATAGGAATGCATGGTATTATTAATTACATTTTGCAGTGACTGTGAACAACTCTTTGTGAACATGTTTCATATGGCATCATTTTATTAGCTATGTAATATTTAATCATATTGAAGTTCTGTCATTTATTTAACTAGCCCCTTGTTGTTAGATATTTAGGTTATTTTTGACTTTTTTATGTAGATAGGAAATTCATATTTTATTTCTCCAATGAAATATTTACAGTTAAATGTAAGTTAAAGGCCTTCTTCCCCACCAAAGTCAGGTCCTCTGGGTGGTTCAGTCAACAAGGTGAGACCTCCAGCTAGCTCACAAGAGAAGCACCCACTCCTTGGCCCGATTTTAGGAATTGTGCCAACCTTGAGCTCATCAATAATAACTTCAGTATCCTTAGGTGTCAGATCCTCGTAGTAATTGTCGTTTATCTGAACGATTGGTACATGTACACAGTTCCCTAAACATTCTACCTCTGTAAGAATGAAAAGTTTGTTCCAACTCTGTAAGAGAGAACAGTTTGCCAGGGGTAGTCTCCCCAACCTTTATTCCAAGCTTTTTCTGAATTGCTTCCAGTATGCTGTCAGTTTCCAAGCATGCAAGGAGTAGCAGTGCAGCCCTGAATGTGACATTTTCCAAACGGCTTTCCATTATACTTGTGTAAAAAGATGCTATTTCCTATACTGTCATTGGAGGGACTTGTAAAACTTCTGCAACCTTATTCATAGCACAGATGGGCAACTCCCCTGCTGCCTTTGAGCTAAATCCAGGACTGGAAGGACAGCTGCTGCTTTATGCTCTTCTAGGTAGGTTTTCACCATTGCCTCTATCCTCTCATATAGTTTTCTGGTGTGAAATCAAATGGAGTGTCTGGGTTATTCTCAGGAGTATCTCTGTGTACAAATACAGCTCCTCCAGCTCTATTTTGCACAGCTGTCTTATGCAAATTCCTTATGTTTTCCCCACTGGGCGGCGAAGCCAGCCGCCTGGCCAGGACCACCAGGAAGGAGAATATGGATGGCCAGGTCATTTCTGATTGTTTTTTGTCACAAATCAATGCTTTAATAAATATCTATGAATGTAAATTTATGTATACAAATATTATAAATCATATATACATACTTTGTATATAATATTATAAACACTTTATATATGAATTATATATACATACATATATTTAAGGGGTAAATTCCTGGAGAAATTAGAAGGTTAAAGAGTAGGATATTTAAAGTTTTTGAGCCTATTAATATTTTTTATCATATTGTCCTATAGAAAAGTTGTACCAATAGCATGCATAACCACCAAAAGTAATTTAAGAGTACCATTTTTTCTACATCCTTACATCCACATTCATTAAAAAAACAGTCTGTGACACTTTGAACAAAGATAAAGGGTATTCCATTGTTTTATTTTGCATTTTAGTGACTAGTGAGATGAACTTTTAATCTTGTCTAATTGTCATTTTAATTTCTTCTTTAAAGAAATTAATTTTTGTATTAGGGCATTTTTATTTTTCTTAATGGCTTGTAGTAGTTATTTGATTGCAAAGAATATTTGTCCTAAATAATTTTTCTAATTTATTTGCTTTTTAGTTTTGTATTTCATTATAACTGGAATGTGTTCAGATTATGTTTTTCATCAAATTGTTTTTGAATATAGGAAAGTTACATGTTTTGTGTATATATATTAAATGGTAAGCTTGCTGAACATTCATATTTATTTGAATAGCTTTTAAAGTTAATATTTGAATCTTGTTTCTTCTTGTCTTGTTGCATTCCTAGAAATTCTAGAACCATGCTAAAGAATAATAGTGGTAATGGGCTTCCTTGTTTTGTTTCTGTTCCATTATTAAGCATATTACTGGGTTTTGGTTCAAGATATATATGAAACCAAATATATATTTGTTAAGGAAATATTCATGTATTCATATTTTTTTTCATAATTTAAAAAATAAATAGTAGCTGTTGCTTCTATCAAAAAATCTTTCGGAAGTATGGAGAATCCTCAAAGATCTCAAATTAGATCTCCCATTTGACCCTACTACTAGGCATCTACCCAGAAGAAAAAACATCATTTTATCATAAAGACATTTGTACTAGATTGTTTATCCCAGCTCAATTTACAATCACCAAGACATGGAAGCAACCCAAATGCCCATCAACTCAGGAATGGATTAACAAATTGTTGTACATGCACACCATGGCATACTGTTCAGCCATAAAAATGATGGTGACTTCACATCTTTTGTAATATCCTGGATGGAGTTGAAACACATTCTGCTTAGTAAAGTATCACAAGAATGGAAAAGCAATTATCCAATGTACTCAGTACTAATATGAAGTTAGTAGACTATCTGATGCATGTCCACATGGGTCAAAAACTCATTTCATTTAAAGTTGGGGGAGGGGTAATAAAGAAGGTTAAAGAAGGGGGAGGAACAGGGGTTGACATGCTCTCACTGAACAGGCACGGGGTGGAGAGGGTTGGCATACCTTTTGGGTGTGGGATATAACCACAAGAGGGACTCTACCTAACAACCAAATATTTTGACCTGTTTATTTGTACCCTCACAGTAACCTGAAATAAATTTATTTAAAAAAATAATTTATAGCTTTCATATAAAAGATTTTTTTTAATAAATTTATTTATAACCCAACTATAGCACAAGAATATGGGGAAAGGGGCAAAGGAGGGGATGGGAGGGGTGAGGTTGGGGTGGAGGGAGGGTAATTGGTGGGGCCACACCTACAGTGCATATTAGAAGGATACAGGTGAACCTTACTATACCCTTACTAGACTTTGTACTAGAAGGGTACAAATGTCTTCATACAATAACTAAGAAAATGCCATGAAGGCCATGTTAATCAGTTTGATGAAAATAGTTCAGATTGTATATGAAACCAGCACCTTGTACTCCTTGATTGCACTAATGTACATAGCTATGATTTAATAATAATAAAAAAAGAAAACTAAAAATAAATAAATAAATAAATAAATATTTTAGCATCTGTTTATATGAGTGTGGTATCTCTATCTCTCAACAATTTTAAACTTCAAAAAGTTATAAATACAGTACAAGAAACTGTTCTTCATGAACCATTTGTGATATATTACGGACATGATGCTCTGTCAACCCTGAGTACTTTAGTGTATATTTTCTGTAAACAAGAAAACATTCATCTACAGGCATTACCAAAATCAACCGTGAGAACCTGGGAATAAACATGTAAACATAATTTGCTTTTGTACATTTCAAAGTTATAAGTGTGTCCTTAACCCAGAACGTGTGCATTGAGCCAGTTAGGTGTAAATTAGCCCAGCCCCATCCACTCCCCTCCCACCTGCTTGATTCCGGTTGAGTTACACTTCCATATGTGCACGTAAGTGTTGATTGACTAGTTCCTGTGTGGTGTTGAGTACACGTGCTATTTGTTTTTCCATTCACTTAGAAGAATGGTCTCTAGTTCCATCCAGGTTGTTACAAAAGATTTTAGATCATTTTTTTTTATGCCTGAGTAGTGCTCTATGCTATACATACATCACACTTTATTAGTCTACTCGTGTACCGACGGGCACTCGGTTTGTTTCCACATCTGCAATTGTGAATTGTGCTGCTGTAAATATTTGAGCCCAAGTGTCTTTTTGACAAAATACCTTTTTTGCCTTTGGGTAAATACCTAGCTAGCAGTGAGATTGCTGAATGGTAATCTCACATGATAGGTTGACTTTCAGTTCTTTGTGATATCTGTATACTACTTTCCATCATAGTTGCAGTTCCAACAGCGTGTAAGTGTTTTGTTCTTTCTGTAACCACACAAGCACTTATTGTTTTAGTACTTTTTCTCAGAGCTATTCTCCCTGGAGGTAGGTGATCTCTCATTGTGGTTTTAATTTGCATTTCCCAAGGATTAGAGATAGTGAGCATTTTTTCCTGTGTTTATTGCCGATTAGACTATCTTCATTTGAAAAGTTTCTGTTCATGTCTTTTGCCCACCTTTTAATGTGGTTTGATGTTTCCTTGCTGATTTGCTTGTGTTCTTTGTGGATTCTGCTTATCAGCCTTTTATCAGATGTATAGCAGGCAAATATTTTCTCCCATTTTCGAGGTTGTCTATTTACTCTATTGATTGTATCTTTGACTGTGTAGAAACTTTTAAATTTGATCATTTGTTTATTTTCATTGTTGCTATGATTGATTTTGGGATCTTCATAAATTCTTTCCCTCAGCCAATATCTATGAGAGTTTTTCCAACATTTTCTTCTAGAATTCTTATAGTTGCATGCCTTAGGCTTAAGTTTTTTATCCATTATGAGTTACTTTTTGAGAGTGGTAAGAAAGATGTATCCTGTTTCAGTCTTTTACATGTGGCTATCTAGTTTTCCCAGAACCATTTATTGAGCAGGGATTCTTTTCTCTAATATATATTTATGTCTGTTCTATCAAAAATCAGATGGGAATATGAGGATGGTTTTATATCTAGGTTTTCTGTTGTGATCCATAGGTCTATGTCTCTGTTTTGTACCTGTCCCATGCTGCTTTAGTTACTATAGCTTTTAGTATAGCTTGAAGTCTGGTAAAGTGACACCTCCCACTTTGCTCTTCGTCGGTAAGGTTGCTTTGGCTATTTGGCATCTTTTCTGGTTTGATATGAAGTATAGAACTATTTTTCCTAGATCTCTGAAAAAGGTATTTTAATGGAGATGACATTGACTCTGTAAATCACTTTGGGTAGTACGTGCATAGCCCTTTTACCAGTGTTGCTTCTGCTGATCCATGTGCATGACATATTTTTCCATCTGTTACATTCTCTGCAATTTCCTTCCTCAGTGTTTCATAGTTCTCCCTTTGGAGGTCTTTCACCTCCTTTATTAAATATATTTCTAGTTATTTTATTTTCTTTGTTGCTACTGTGAAAGATATTGCACCTCTGATTTGATGCTCAGCTTAACTGTAACCAAAATGTGTGTGATCCTGTAATAATCTGATGATAAATAAAGAAGAAAGAAAACCCCAGGCAGGTGTCAATAGAGGCGCAGTGGGTACAAAGTCAGGTATTGCCAGGTTTACTGATGAACAGTTGTTCAATGCAGCAGTGATTAGGAGGAACAAGTGGCAGTTGAGGGAGAAAAGATATAAAATGGCACATAAGAGATGTCTGATACCAACCCAATTATAAAACGCCTACTTTTGCAGTGTTCCAAGCCAAATACTACAGCTGAGCATCGCAAAGTTCTCAAATTTGCTACGTTATTTTCTTAGAACAGTCTCTTCCAGATAAGAATCCCCATCGCTCTGTATTCTTTCGATTGCTAAATAAAATACTTTTAAAATTATTCATTCATAAGAAAAAGATCAATAAAAACAGTGATTGACATATTATTATCACCTCATCTTTAGATTCCATTCAAGTTTGCAAGTTATCTCAAGCATGTCCCACTAATGTCCAGCTCAGAGTTACATGCTGTCCCTACAAACATTATACACGAATGTTCATGACAGCATCATTCATAAAAAGTACAAATGACCTAAATGTTTCTCAACTGATGGCTAGATAAACACTAGTCACTACATCACTACATAAAGGAATATTATTTATACATAAAAAGGACCAACATATTGTTACATGTTAAAACATAGATGAGCCTTGAAAGAATTATACTAAAAAGCCAGTCATAAAAGACTACATACTACACATAATGTGTGATTCTATTTAAGTGAAATGCCCAGAATAAACAAATCCATAGATATTCTAAAATTTCAGATAAACTAGAAGTAGATCAGTGTTACCTAATGATTGGGGATGTTTAGAGAAGAAATGGGGAGAGACTGCTATTGGATATGGGGTTTCTTTGTGGGGTATGAAAATGTTTTAAATTGGATAATATGGATGTTTGCAGATCTTTGTGAATATATGAAGAAATTTTATATAATTTGAGAGGGTGAATTTTATGTGATGTGAATTGTGTCTTAATGAATCTGTAATTCAAAAAGAAGATTTATATGTTCCACTTACATTTTTGTTGTTTCTTTGGTCTCCTTTACTACGGAACTATTGCCTAGTCTTTACTTAACTTTATTGACCTTGACACTTTTGAAAATTACACACCAGTTCTTTGGTGGATTGTTCCTCCGTTTTAGTTGGTCTGATGTTTTCTCATTCTTAGGGTCAGGTTATGTATTGGCCAGCAATATCACAGAAGGAATACTGTGTTGTCCTTGTGTCTTATCAAGTGGTACATGATTTTGAATTGTCTCATTACTGGTGTATTCAAATTGGTCACTTGAATAAGGTGTTCTTTGTCAAATTTTTCACCTGTAAAGTTATTGCTGTTCTGTTGGAAATAATTTTGTTTTGTGGAAAGGTACTTTGAGATACTTAAATGTCCCATTTTTCAAACATTTGTTTATTTTTATCACTAAAAACTCATGCTTTCATATTTCAGCTATTATTGAGCTATGAGCTAAAGGTATCTATTTTAGTTTTCAAATTATCCCAGTGCTGACTAGTGGGAACTCTGTCACCCCAGCTTCGGTGCCCCTGTGACGTGTGCCTTCCATTCTTTGAGTACTTCCTTTCTTTCTGGTAAAACAAGATGCTATAGTTTCATCTTGTATTCTGCATGAACCAGCCCTAGAAGTAGCCATTTTTTAAAAGAGGACTTGGTCCTTTTAGGGGCAAATGATATTTAGAAACCACAATTTGATCTCAAAGGTGTGCTCACTGCTCTTTGGATGTCACTGCTTCCAGCCCTCTCCTGGTGGACTGAGCTAGAGAACAAAAGCACGTTTATGTGGATAAACCTGAATTTATGTCTAAGTGGTTTTCTATTTATATATCTAACCATCTATCCATCAATCTGTCTATCCATTCTTTCATATGTAGAAAACTACGAGTTTATAGTGATTCCTTAATATACTTTTGCAGGTTTATTCTAATTTTCTCCCTTCCCACATTTGTAACTCCCCTTCTCTGAGATAAGAAAACCCCAATTTCATTATCCTTTTGATATATACTTACAAGATCAGACCTTTGTATAAAACCAATCTTTCATCCACTGCCAATGCCGTCTCCCCTGTGAGCCCTTCTCAGACCACTCTAGTTCCAACATCTGCCCTCTGCACTGACTCCTTCTCAGACTTAGCTAATGGCTTTTGGGCTGAATGTTTGGGAAGGGAAGGGGATAGGTGGAGAGAGCCGGGGCTTTTTTCTTATGACTTAAAATGTAGTAGATCTTATTAATAGGTTTTTTGATTACATTGACTCATCCTTGGGCTTTGCAATGTGCTGTGCTTTGATTTTTCTACTCTTTTATTTAAGATTTCTTGATAAGGTAATTTATTTTGCTGACCTGAAAAAGCTTTAGAACATTAGGAATTTTCTTAGACATTTACTTAATTTCATTCTCTTTGATTTCTACAGGAGGGATACAAGGCTTCTCTTGACTTCTTTGCATTTTTCCAGTGTCTTTGATTTTGGAAATGCCTACAGAATGATGGCTGTGTTTTCTGTAGTAGAAATTATTGATGTGTCTCAGAAAAAGGAATCACAGAATATCTACCTACCAGCAGTGATGTATGACTGTTGCAAAAGCCACATCATTATTTATAATGCCCTAACACTTTTTCATGCAAACATAGTTGCAAAATGCTTCCAACATTTCTTTCAATTTCCTAAAAAGAAAAAAGAAAGAAAAGAAAAGAAAAAAAGAAAAAAGAATTTAACCAAATATCCATCTATTAGCCTAGTGGTAGAAGTGACCAGCCTTAAAAAATAATTGGAGGATCAACTAATACCAATACTGCTATTCTTCCTATCTAACCTAACCCAACAGAATTTCTTAGAGATCACAAGAAGATTTATTGTGAAAGAATAAACCTACTTCGAAAAACATTTGTATTTTACATAGAGGTGGAATGTGGGGAAATACCATATAGCCATCTATTGTTCTATAAATTGTGATAATTAACAGTGACCTAAAACCTGAAGGTTATAATGGTTCAATAACATCTACAGTTTTGCTGTTCAGGACTGCCTTTGATCCCTACCAGAACATCACTTCTCTGCCTGGGCTCCTTTAAGGCTAAGTTGCTTATATTTATCCAAGTAGGCATTTAATTTTAGAGGCAACCATCTTTCAGGTATGATTTTCTTCTTTCACAGACTACAAAGACTGGATTGCTATCCTTTTTATAAAAGAGAGGAGAGAAAAATGTTAATTTTTGGTTATAGACTTTAAGGGTGTTGTAGTGTGATCAGTTGGCCACTGGGGAACTGTGCCTCCTACTGTGCTGCCTGTCTAAAAACAAAGATCAAACAGCTGCATTTTGGAAGCACACATATTCATAAAACTGCAGTGTCCCACTGATCGCTGGAGTGCATCAGCTGGAATATTATCTGAGTCTATGGTTAGAACACTTATTCCATGAATGTTTATTGAAATACTTCCACGTCGGGCACTGTTAGGTGCTTGAAGATGTGTTAGTAAGCAAGGCAAACATGTTTCTTGCTGCTAAATGTTTACCAATTAACTTTCCAGAAACAAAAATTCTGATTTTTAGTCTTCCAATTTCTGTGGTGTAAACTGCCAGAGCTGATTGATTTCAAGGTATTGATATTGTGCAGTGTGAGTGGGTGTGGACAGAATCGGCAAGTGTGAGCCACTGTGAGCTGCAGCACACCACTGTACTTTGCTGTCCAAGAGCTTACGGTCAGGCTAGGGAAACATACATTTAAAATATTCCTCTTATAAAAGTATAACTTTGTGATAATGGCTTAAGAAGGGGAATATAGCATTATTATAATAAAGGAATGTGAGCTAGATTAAAGAATTACTAGAAGTACTCTCTAGTAACGAATATTTAAACTGAGAGCTCAAGTTGCAAAGGGAGATTATAAATGAAGAAGAGAACATTTTAGACAGAAGTTACATCTCATGCAAAAGCTCTGTGGTGGGAGGAAACTTGTATCTGAAGAAAATAAAAGAAGGCTTTGTGGCTACAAAGTAAGAGGCAGAGGAACATGTGATGAGTTCGAAGTGGTAGGATGAAGCAGAGTCGGCTTATACACTGTGATACAAATGTGGATCTTTGTCTTAAAGACAAGGGTTATTATCCATTGAGGAATTTTAAGCCTGGGATTAAAATTACGGAATTGCGTTCTGAAAAGTTCACTCCGGCTACTGCATAAGAGAATGGATTGGAGTTGACCTGGATGAAGAGCTGGGAGGCAGTAAGTAATCAATTATATAATCTATGGAAGAGATGCTCATAAATTGAAGTAGGGTGTTGGCAATGAAAGTGGAAAAAAGTGGAGAAAGTACAGAGATATTTATGACTCGAATTTGAGGTGAGATAATAAGGGTTAGTGACAAATATAATACCAGGACTGGCTGTGGTTTGCACAACTGGTTGGATAATGGTGTCAGAGAGAAAAGTATGAGAACACTATTTTGTGTGTCTGTGAGTGCACACTTGTGCGCACAGGCAGAGGGGAATAATAACTTTGGGGCAGGGCGAGTGTGAAGCATTGTTGTGACACCTAAGCAGATGTGTCAAGTTGGTTGGATAAGTTGGCCCAGAACACAGAACAGAGGTTGGGCATAAAGTCTACATTTTGGGGTGATTTGAATGTCAATGAATTTTGAGGAACCTTGTGTCATTAACCCTGCTCTTTAGGAGCAGACATCTTTCCATCATTTGTCGGATGGCTTAAGGTATCTTTTCTGGGAGGCTTTTTCATTTGTACAATGGGATAATAATGCATCTTGCATCATTTGGGGAGTACTGGATTTATTTTCTGAGCTATTTTTCTATATATATTTGTAGGCCCTTTAATAGGGAGTGTATTAAAGGAAGTAAAGCATGTAACATAGGTTAACATAGTACCTAGCACATCGTTAAGAACTCAGAAAGTAGCAATCGTCATCATCTTCATGTCTTCATCACGATTACTTGATTTTTTTTTTAAATTTCAGATTAACATGAGGGGACATTTGATTAGGTTACATTGTTTGCATTTGTAAGGTCAAGTGTGGAGAAATTAAAAATCAGGGACCCTGAGTGAACCCCCCAAGAGAAAAACATCTAAGAACAAAATAGACCTTAGGAGCCTAAATAAACAAAAAACAACTTAATTTTAATATTTCAATTAACTTTTAATAAAAATAACATTGTTGACTAATAACAAGTCTACACAATCCTTACAAAATACAGGTTTAAGAAAACATTGAGTACGACTTACCTACTTAAAGGTTAAATGGTCCAAACACATTAAAATAGAACACGCAGCATGGCAAGGCCTGGCGAGCAATTGACCTAGCCTGGGAGCTGAAAAGGGATACGGCTCCAGTCCTGAAAGGGGCTGAACACAGAAACCCTGAGAGAGGTGGGTGTCACAAAAGTCGCTAGAAACAGTGTGTGTGACCAAAACCCACACAGAGGGAGGACCTCTGGGGCAGAGATGAGAAGAAAGACTTCTTTCTCTCCCAGCTTCCAGTGTGGACATGGATGTCAGCCTGTTTGCCCCACAGGGGAGCGAGGGGTCTACCAGCACCTTTAGATCCTTAAAGAAGGAGGCCAACCAAAAAGATGTGGGTACATCCTGTTTGCCTTAAAATTATGTTCCTTATTTCTCAAAAATACAGTTAACTATCAATTAAAAAAGAGAAAAATTCATACAATTACTAATATATGACACGAATAGCCCACAGGCTGATCTTTACTCAGTTCTTCATTAACTCACAGACCCTCCCTCCTAAAATTAACATTGTAAAACCTCAATAAAAACTGAGCGGTCCAAATACAAAACCCCCCATTATAGTCTCACGATGGTTAATAGGGGACCCTAGACTCACCTTTAAACTTCCTCTCTCTCTTATGTCTTCGTTTTCCCTTTCAGTCAATTCCATTTTAACCGATACCCCACAATCCTGGAGAGGGGCTCGTTCCCAGCAGTAAAGTCCAAGTTGTAGTTGGGTCTTCACTCAGGAGGTGTGCCATATAATCCTACAATTGTACCCATTAGGTGGGAACTTCCCCAGCCCTCCTGCCCTCCCCCCCTTCTTGAATTTAATTGTGTTTTTCTCTCATATGAGCCTGCAGTTGTAAACCTACTAGTTTCAACTTCATATTGAATACATGGAATACTTGCTTTTCCATTCTCGTGATAATTTACTGAGGAGAATGTTCTTTTCCATCTTTGTATGGCTGAATAGTATTCCACTGGTATACATATACCATAGTTTATTAATCCATTCATAGGTTGATGGGTACTGCGCTGTTTCCATATCTTTGCGATTGTGAATTGAGTTGCAATCAATATTTTGCTGCAAATGTCCTTATGGCAAAATGATTTTTTTTCTTCTGGATAGATACCTAGTAATGGCATTGTGAGATCAAATCTGTCTGCTTTTAGCTCTTTGAGGATTCTCCATGCTTTTTCCCCAAAAGGCTGCATTCTCTATTTTTCATTATAAATAGGCTTGCTTCAATACCATGTTGGAAAGGGATTCATGATCTTTAGGGGAAAGTGTCCGAAGTATCTATTGAATACTTGGTGGTGTGTGTGTGAGTGTGTGTTTGTGTGTGTGTAAAGGTGTAAGGAAATAGAGACTGTTCCAAAACAAAGTTTACAGACTAGCTTTAATATAATTACTTTTGAAAGATGTGGGATTGAGAGAGAGTTAGGCAACAAACAGAACTTTTCTTTTACTAAAAATCTGTAAAATTTATATTTTCATTTCTATGTATTCCTTTTATAACTTCTTATAAAAATGATAAAGTCAGATATGGAAATATATGAATCACTGCAGAGGGAATCACTGCTACAAGATCATTAAATTATTTTCCTGGTTAAAGCAACTAAAATGGTTGACAGAAGATAAAACACAATCAAGACACTGTGTTTCAGTTGCTATGTAACAAACCACCCATACAGTAGCTTAAAACAATAGCTTTTATTTTGCTCACAGAGTTGCCATTTGGCTGGGGCATGACAGGAGATTATGCCTCTGCCCTAGGTCACATCAGGTGGGGTGACTATCTGCAGGGGACTCTCATTCATGTGTCTGGCAGTTGATGCTGGCTGATGTCTGGACCCCACGTGGAGCTGTGGCTGGAATACCTATGTGTGGTCTTTCCCAGGCTGCTGGTCTTCCTCACGCTCACCTCACTATGGTGGCTGGTTCCCACCTCACTTATGGTGGCAACTGTCCCAAAAGGGAGCTAGGTGGAAGTTGTATCAACTTTTATTCTTGTAACTCACACAGCATTACTTCCTGTACATTCTCTTAGTAAAAGGTAGTCACAATGTATCACCCAGCTTCAAGGAGAAAAAATAGACTCTGCCTCATGATGGGAGAGTAACAAGTTCCATAAGAGCATGTGGGACGAAAAATATTAATGTGACCATTTTTGGAACTGTAACCTGTCTCAGCAAGTCCTCTTCTTTCCAATGTCATCTATGCCATAAATCTGTATAGCAAATATGGAAAATTAGCCAGATTCTCTCAGTTGTCACAGTTGGTTGTACGTAAGAATTGCAACTGGACTCCAAAACCATATTAGTGCTTTGTGAGAGCTGTATTTTTTACATGAGAAACCATGGAAATTTAGTTTTACAGTGTTATCTTTCATGCACATCAAAACTATAAGTCAAAAATTAATTTGGCATTGTATGGTCAAATTTATCATGACCTAAAAGGCAAATGGCCATGTTCCAGGGATAGGGAAAGTCTGCTTTCGCTTGGTCTGACCCAGAAAGTTGGTGGGTTTATAATACTTGTTTCTAAACTTTGTACTGAAATGCAAAAAGAGAGCACAGAAAGGAAATTCATGAAAATGAATGTTAATTCCAAGTAGTTCTCTTTGATATGCATTGCTGTCCTTCTTATCCACCAGCCACATTTTATACCAGGCTGTCTGAAGCCTAGTATGTTGTGTGAGAGGTGAGTGTATTTTTCATATTCTGTATTTGTTAGAGTTTGAGTCAATTCATTCATCTCCATCCCCAGTGTCTTTGG
This sequence comes from Perodicticus potto, assembly GCA_963574655.1. Taxonomy (NCBI): domain Eukaryota; kingdom Metazoa; phylum Chordata; class Mammalia; order Primates; family Lorisidae; genus Perodicticus; species Perodicticus potto. The sequence goes on along the minus strand of CAUYRH010033887.1, from coordinate 11,679 downwards.
GTTTCAACTGTGTGCATAGACTGTTATTAACAGGAGACTAAACACCGTGTTTATCGATTACCCATAGAGTAGTGCTTAGAGGACAATCAGAAAAAAATCCAATTAATTGAGTCCACTATATTAGAGTTTGCTTTTTTTTTTTTTGCAGTTTTTAGCCGAGGCTGGGTTTGAACCTGCCACCTCTGGCTTATGGGGCCGGCACCCTACTCCTTTGAGCTATAGGCACTGCCTCTAGAATTTCCTTTTATTTTATGGTATGAATTATTAGCCTAAAAGGAGCTGAAAATAAATCTGAAAATATTCTATTTTCAAATATTTATTTCTTTAACTTTTTAGAGACAGAGTCTTGCTCTGAAACCCAGCCTGGAGTATAGTGATCTGATCATAGCTCACTGTAAACTTGAATTCCTGGGCTTAAGCATTCCTTGTGCTCAATCTCTGAAGTAACTGGAACTACAGGTACGTGCCACCATACCTGGCTAATTTTTCATGGACAAAAGCTCTTACTCTGTTGCTTAGGCTGGTATCAAACTCCTGGGCTCAACTGATCCTCCAACTTTGACCTCCCAAGATGCTGGGATACTGATGTGAGCCACTGCGTCCAGTCAAGATTCTAATTTTTTTAAATGCCATTATTATAAATGTTGATTTCTTTGAACATATCCAAGTTGTTTACTCATTTAAGAATTTAACGCCATCATATAGCGAAAGTCTTAAAAACTTAGCATCTTTTGATAGCTAATATGTGAAACAAAACAAAAAACTCAGACTTTCATGTTTTCCTTAAAAGTGTGAAAACAGCTTTATACATGATTACATATATTAGTTATATTGAATTTTAATGAAGTTTTACCTCAAAATAGTTCCTTGTTGAGACTGAAGACAAACGTAAGATATGTCACTCAAGTCAATAGTTTATTTTTCAGAAATTTGACTTAAAACTTTAAGCAGTCCTTCACCCATAACTGCAATGCAAAAAATAGCAAAATGAGTAAACTAATAGCCTATATCTTTTTTTTTTTTTTTTGTAGGGACAGAGTCTCACTTTATTGCCCTCTGTAGAGTGCCATGGCGTCACACAGCTCACAGCAACCTCCAACTCCTGGGCTTAGGCGATTCTCTTGCCTCAGCCTCCCGAGTAGCTGGGGCTACAGGCACCCGCCACAATGCCCGGCTATTTTTCTGTTTTGCAGTTCAGCCGAGGCTGGGTTTGAACCTGCCACCTTGGGTATATGGGGCCGGCGCCCTACTCAATGAGCCACAGGCGCTGCCCCTAATAGCCTATATCTTAACAACATAAATAGAATCTAATATTATGTGCCTGGATGTGTATATTTGTTGACATATACTTGTAAGGAAGGTTCACTAATGCCCCCAGCATAGATAATTAACTATACAAATAATCAGTTACATTGTTAACTTGGCTGTTCGTCAATTCACCTAGGGGAACTCCTAAAATATCGACTCTGGGGTCCCATACCCCAAAGAGGCTGCTCATAGAGTAAGTATAAGGACAAGAAAAATCTACGTTCTTCCAAAGTTCCCCTTATGATTCCAGTTATGAGTCCAATGTGGGAGCAACTGAATTAGAACATTGCTAACCCTTAAAATGTTTATCGTATGAGATCTGTCTTGGTAGAATTTTTGTATGTGTGTGCGTGTGAGACAGAGTCTCACTCTGTTGCCCTGGGTAGAGTGCCTTGTCAGCCTCTCACACAGCATCCTCAAACTCCAGTGATCCTCTTGCCTCAGCCTCCTGAGTAGCTGGGACGGCAGGTGCACATCACGATGCCTGGCTAATTTTTCTAATTTTAGTAAAGATGGGGTCTCACTCTTGCTCTGGTCTCAAGACCCTGAGCTCAAGCAATCTGCCCATCTCAACCTCCAAGAGTGGTAGTATTCTAGGTGTGAGCCACTGCAAATGGATTTTTTTTTTTTTTTTTTTAGTAGGAACAGGGTCTTGATGTTGCTTAGGCTGGTCTTGAATTCCTGAGCTCAAGCGATCCTCCTTCCTCAGACTCCCAAAGTGCTAGGATTACAGATGTGAGCTGCCGCACCTGGGCCTTGATAGAAATCTTTATAGCTCAGTACAAAGTGATATTATGTTTGAATTTCTACCCTTGGTACATTTTACAATAAGGATGCAAATTTACACTAAATTTTTATACAATGACTCACTTTATGGTAGAAGCACAGATACATTTTTAAAAATGGGGACATTCTAGTTCATAAGTTCATCATTTCCCTCTTCAGCTTTGTATTTTGACTGACATATACTTTATACATAAGTAGGTTATATATAATGAGGATGATGATTATCTTTGTTAGGTCAGAATTTTTCTTTTAGATCATCCAAGTCCCTGTCACTAAAACTCATGGAATAAGTAAATAAACAACTACAAACATCTCATTATGGTTAGAGGAAATGAATGAGGTGTGCCTCACAAAAGTAGAAAATGTTGTATGGAGCCACAAAAAGTAAATAAGGTTTCCACAAGTGGAGGAGTAGATAAAAGAGACGTCTAGGAAGAGGAAACAGAATAAACAAAGATACAGGTGCATGAAATTGCATGCCGTCTTTACTAAAATTATGTTCATAGCTGGGTGAGTAGCTCAGTGTAGTCAGGGTGAAGTGTCCACAGGGACCATCCATGGCTTGGAAGAGTCCAACTTCAGTTATGGCAGCAGGGAATTCTATCATGGTTCTATGGCCAATCATCCGGAGTGGCTTTTTGAAGAAATGTGTGAAGATGGATTCTGAGGCTGCCCCTGGGTCTGGGGTGATTAGGGCTCAGCTGTGGCACAGGAGTCAACAATACTGTAGCAGTGCACAGATTTTCTACCCTTATTCAGTGGTTCTCAACCTTCCTAATGCTGCGGCCCTTTAATACGTTCCTGTGGCTCGCGACCCACAGGTTGAGAACTGCTGAATGATGCAAATTTTTTGTATGTATTCTTGATCTTAGAGTTTTCTCACACACCTTCCCTTAACTTTATGTAATATTTGTCCTCTCCTGATTTCTCATTGTGATATCTTGGATTCTATCCTGGGATCTTTGAAGGACTCATGAAATCCCACACTTATTTTTTAACAAAGGTGTTTTGCTATTTATTGGCTGTCACTTTAATCCTGATGGTGAGCTCTGTGACAGAATGCTGCTGGAAAGCAGTGAAGGGGCAAAAACCAGATGAAATACCAGCCAGTGTCCACGCTTGAGTTTCTGACTCAGTGATCGAGTCAAAGGGATGACTGGGTAGCTGTTAATCTGATTTGCTGCATTTGTGGGTTTCTGTTTGAACGCTGATAGGGCACAGATGTATTTTTCTCCAGAAGAAAAAGAACTAAAGTAGAAATTAAATCCTACTTCAGTTTTTACTAAGAAAGTTCATACTGATTATCAAAGCACCCACCTTGCTATAGATATGTATATTTATTGGTCTAGCGATTTTTCAATTGACTAGTTTCTGAAACAAATCAAAATAGGTGGTTAAAAAAAATTAAAAGTACATTTATACCTCCTCAAAAATGTGACTTACATGAAACTTCCCTTTATTGCACCCACTATGTTTTAGTTACATGTAGAAATATCGTATGGACAAAATAGATAGGCTCTTCCTGAATACCATTTGAAGGGTTTATTTTATTTTTTTTTAAACTTGAATAGGAGATTGTAATTTTAAAACTGTGCATCTCAAAGCAAACTTTATTTTTAACAGTGTTTTATGACTCTAATACACATATATTTCAAGAAGGAAACCCAGTTTTAAAACATTTTTATTTTAAAAATAAGCCTGTGTTCAGCTACACATCCCCCTTCCCAAGAAGTGATCATATTTCTTTTATTTTAATTTGGGAAGAAAATACTGTTTCTGATGGCATGAAATGCAAAATTTTCTTTGAAAAGGGAAATGTTTAAGTTGGGGTGTTTTTTTTTTATCATCCCAGTGCAGAATTTTAAGCACTATTCATGAGAGATTAATTAAGGCCATTAAGTGCACAACACTAATTACTGACCAGCTATTGGAACTGTTTCTTCACTAGTTCTCCCAAGGAAAACTCTTAAATTGAATATTCAGCAGAATAATCCCTAAATATACTTTATACTAAAAGCATAATAAGAGCTTTTATCTACATAATTTTTTGGATTTTACTCTTCCTAATTTTATTCTGAAACTCAGTTTTACCCCAAACCATAATTACCATATTAAGTTTGTAATGCACAGTTGTATGCAGCTCAGCAAAGCAGCAATACACATCAGGCTGTCTCCACCCAGAGCTTAGGAAAAACAGGATTGGTCAAACAATTGAAAAACAAATCTGTCTCGCACAATTTGCCAATGTGTAGTTTCAGTCTAAATTCTGACAATGAAATATATGGATATGCAGCTATATATTTCATCTTGATTTTTCAAAAGTAGTCAAAGGGAGTTCTTCACAGCTTAGCTTTGCCTGGTTGAAGTTGAAGATTTTGCAACTTCATAGCCAGACCCATGTTGCCAGTGATTTTCAGTTTGCCTTGAAAGAAAGCCTGTGAATAAGAAAAAAGAACACGCATTACTCGGTGTTTTTTTGTTTTGAGATTGCTGATGTTTCTAGACTATCCAGCCCTGAGATCATTTATTTATCCAGGTCACTTGACTTTCTCCAAAATATGAAACTTGCTTTCTGGAATAGATTTAGAACCAGATTCCTCAAAAGGAAGAATCTGTAAATGCATGCTTTACATAGAACAGAAAGAAGTATCTTTCTCAAGTGTCTTCTCTTGGAAATTGAGTCTGTTTTTATCTCTCTTCCTCAAAGGGTACATTTTCCAATTATTAGGCAAAGTGAGTTCATACTAGACTGATTTTGTTTAAAAACGTTACATGTGGGTTGGAAATATGAACTGAAATTTCTCAGCAGGCTGCTGGGAGACAAGCATACACAGAAAACATACTCAGAAACTTGGGATTCAACACAATATACTGGCCATTGGTGAGATGCCACCCATTTCTTCTTCTTTTCTTTTGGTCTACATGATAAAGGACTTATCCCTACAGAGGACAGGCAGGCAGCCTGGTGAGACTGAAGAATCAAACCAATCTCAAGTGCAAAGCCACAATCTGTTCCACTTAACAACTGCCTGGGACTAGATCACATGATGTTTGCTAAATTTACCATGTAACAAAATCCCAGGAAAACTTAAGAGAAATAGCAAAATTGGGGACACAGTATGATTTCCCTGCCATGGTCTCAGTTTTTTAAACTCAATTCTTAGAATAAGGAAGGGCTAAATGAAAAAAGTTTCTGGTCATCTTTACTTTTTAAGCAAGTGCATTAAGAAGTAGGAGCTCTTCTACATCATCCATGGGAATGCACAGAGCTCTTTTTTCTATAGCTCTTGGTAAGGGTGACTAATTCCTTCCCCGCCCCCTACTCCACTGTCTGGACAAACTAAATATTTCCTCTCTATATGGCACAAAGCCTTCCGTCTGATGACTTTAAAGGTCAGGTTTTGGCTTGGCGCCCATAGCACAGTGGTTACGGCACCAGCCACATGCATCGAGGCTGGTGGGTATGAAGCCAGCCCAGACCAGCTAAACAAGGACAACTGCAACAAAAAATAGCCAGGCGTTGAGGTGGGCACCTGTAGTCCCAGCTACTTGGGAGGCTGAGGCAAGAGAATCGGTTAAGCCCAAGAGTTGGAGGTTTTGGGCAGCGCCTGTGGCTCAAAAGAGTAGGGCGCTGGACCCATATATCAGAGGTGGCAGGTTCAAACCCAGCCCTGGCCAAAGACTGCAAAAGAAAAGAGAGTTGGAGGTTGCTGTGAGCTGTGATGCCATGGCACTACCAAGGGCAACATAGTGAGACTCTGTCTCAAAAATAAATAAATAGGCTTGGCGCCTGTGGCTCAACGGGCTAAGGTGTCAGCCATGTACACCTGAGCTGGCGGGTTCGAATCCAGCCCAGGCCTGCCAAACAACAATGACGGCTACAACCAAAAAATGGCCTGACTTGTTGTGGCGGGCGCCTGTAGTCCCAGCTACTTGGGAGGCGGAGGCAGGAGACTCGCTGGAGCCCAGGAATTGGGGGTTGCTATGAGTTGTGATGCCACGGCACTCTATCCAGGGTGACAGCTTGAGGCTCTGTCTCAAAATAAATGAATAAATAAATAAATAAAATAAAAGTCAGGTGTCTCAGAACACAACATATTTAACATATGCCATTTGAAAAGATGGCCCAGTAGTACAAGAGAAACTTCACCATCTTTCCCCTTTTTAAGTTAAAAAAGAAAATGAGTTTTTATTTACTAATAATTGAGAAAACATGAATCTTCACTCTTTAGAGAATCCAAAAGTAAGGATCATTTAAATCTGGCCCCTAGGCATTCTTCATGTGTGCTTTCTGCTGGACAGCACATTGTCCAGCACCGTAGCCAAATACTGAAATTAGAATTTCCACAGCATTTAATGACTTCCAGTCAAATCCTCTACTGAACATAAGGGAAGGCCATTAGCACATTAATAGTAAGGTATGTCATTTTCATCTCTCATTCCTTTGGGTATGAACAGGTGCTAAGGAAAAATAAACTGACACCTCATCCCCCAGTGGGCAGTACACAGATAAATTGAGAGAACAAAGGCAGCAATGTGTGAAGTCTGGACCCTCTGCCAGAGCTGTGCACAGTGTGTTCAATGGGCGGGAGGGAGGATGACAGCCAGCTCCTATACTGGTGGCCTCTGTACTGTCCAGATTTCTGAAGCAGGCTCGGTGGGTGGAAATTATAGTGCCAATAGTGTGTATTCAGCTGAAACATCACAGATGTAAACCTCTCACTCGTCACGGCATCCACTGAAATCTGCTTAGTTGCTTAGAAATAGCATTTTTAAGAGGAATGCAAACGGAAGTCAGACTTAGTTGTTTTACCCAAATGGCCAATACCAAAGATCCACAGGAATAAGACCTGAAACCACTTAAGCCGAGGAAACAAAAAATTAAATGGCAATGAAAGGAAGCAGTTTCTTCTTTGATAATGGAAAGCTCAGTATATCAAGTTGACAGAAAGCTCAGTATGTAAAGTCCGTTCAACACTGTGCAACTACAAAAAAAAATTAAAGGGCGGCGCCTGTGGCTCAAAGGAGTAGGGTGCCAGCCCCATATGCCGGAGGTGGCGGGTTCAAACCTAGCCCCGGCCAAAAAACAAACTGAAAAAAAAAAAAAAAAATTAAAACCAGACACACAAAAACACCGTGCAACTATAGAAGACAAAAAAGCACTAATAATTTGGGGACCAGCAAAATCTATACAAGGCATAAATACATTTAAGGCAAATATAATTTAAGTCTAACAACTGTTTATGGAAAACCTAAAAACATCACATATTGTGCTGAATTCTAGCAACACAAAGATGAATAAGAAGTGGCTTGATTCTGTGAGCCCCCCCAACCTGAGGGGAAGAGGGAGGGAGGCACATTGTGACTACTGTGCCACGACAGGCGCTGGCTAACTGTCCAACAAGCAGCTCAGAGAGGGGCTGGCTCCCCAACAACTCGGAAGGGGGCCTTGGAGAGAACACCTGCACTAACTGTAAAGGACGAGGAGTTTGTCGGGGAAGACAACTGAGGACAAAAGAAGAGCGTAAGCAAGGACACAGAATGTAAGAGGCCGAGCCGTCGTTCACTACGCTCCCCCGACCACCCGGAGACTCTTACTCTCTACCTGGGCACTGCCAACTCTGACCACCCTGGGTACTCAGTTCAACGCTCCCTCCTCTGTCCCCGATGGCCCAGGGAGACAGGACTGCTTCTTCCGCCATCCTTCACTGACCACAAGCCAGGGGTGGCAACTTGGGCCCTTGGCTGCACTTACTCTTTTATAAATCTGTCTCCTACCAAATTGTGGCTGCCTTGAGAGTGGGAACTATTTCTTATTCATCTGGGTACTCCAGCACACAGCTTGCTTCACAAATGTCCGCCATCTGTGAGGTGAACACTTCGGGGAGCACTGAGTTTTGTGGGTCTCATCACTATACGGTTTAGAGTATGAGGCAGGAGATGCAGTGGAAAGGGCTAAAAGACCCAGCGGGGGATGTGCTCCATGATACTTACCGACTGAGGATTCATTTTACCAGTCATTAAAGCCAGTAAGTCAGAGTCAGCCATTGTGATCGTGCAGTCAGCCTTCTTATCTAAGACAGAGATACACAGGAAAAGGACAGAGAAAAGAGGCAGCGTTCAGTTCCATCGACATTTCGGTCAACAGTCCCTGACTGCAACGGAATCACCTAGTAAGGGGGCAGTGTGCGGAAATGGGCACTTGCGTGAACTCATACGGCAGCCTTGTAAAATTCGACACAGACAATAAGCAACCTTGATCTTTAATCAGAGGGAGTTGGTTAATTAAATAAATTATAGTATAGTCATATAATGCAGCCATTATGAGAAATGATGTGGATCTACACTTACTGACATGAAAATATTCAGGTTGTATTATTTGTGATATTGTTATATAAGCCAGTTACAAAGCAAACTGTATGATCCCATTTTTGCTTTAAAAAATCAGTTATGGGCTCTGCGCTTATGGCTCAACGGGCTAAGGCGCCAGCCACGTACACCTGAGCTGGCGGGTTCGAATCCAGCCCGGGCCCGCCAAACAACAGTGACAGCTGCAACCAAAAAATGGCCGGGTGTTGTGGCGGGCGCCTGTAGTCCCAGCTACTTGGGAGGCAGAGGCAGGAGACTCACTTGAGCCCAGGAATTGGAGGTTGCTGTGAGCTATGTATGCCACGGCACTCTCTCCAGGGTGACAGTTTGAGGCTCTGTCTCAAAAAATAAATAAATAAATAAATAAAAAATCAGTTATGTAAATATAGAAAAAACATTTGTACACTTAGAAACCAATATATTACTAATAGTTACTGTGGCAGACAGACTCGAAAGTGACCACTCCATGACCCCTGTCCCCTAGCGAATGCCTTTAAATCAGTGGTTTTCAACCTTCCTAATGTCGTGGCCCTTTATAATATAGTTCCTGTGGGTCGCAACCCACAGGTTGAAACTGCTGCTTTAAGTAATTCCCTTTCCCTCAACGAATCTCCAACAATTAAAAAAAAAAATTAAAAAATAAATAAATATAGCTCTTTGCTACACCTTCAAAAATTAAAAAAAAAAAAAAAAAAAAAATTCCCTTCCCTCTGGTGTGACCAAGACTATGCCTTGCTTCTAAACAACATAATACAGCAAAAGTAATAGGATGTCATTCCTGAGACTTTGCTACATTATATATAAGATTCCACCTTCTAGCAGACTCACTCTCGCTGTCCTACTAGTGTTGAATAGCTAGCTGCTTATTCAAAGGACTTCCTACGGAGAGGGCCACGTGGCAGGGAACCATCATTAGGAGCAAAGGACTGACTCTGGCCTATTGCCAGTAAAACACTAAAACTATCATTCTCATAGCCACAAGAAAATGAATTCTGCCAGCAACATGAACGAACTTGGACAGGGACCCTTCCCTAGTAAAGCCTCCAGATGACAATCCAGCCCAGGCCAATACCTTGATGGCACCCTTGGGTGACTCTCTGCAGAGGATCCAGAGGAAACAAAAAATAAATTTACAATGGAAACCGATGGAAACTGTGAGGTAATAAATATGGCAGATATCTGGGGGAGATAATCTCAGGCAAAGCAAACAGAGAATAGAAAGCCTTCAAACCAAAAGCACCCCACTGAGTTTGTGGCAATTCATTATACAGGAGTAAACATGAACACAGTTATCTAGATCAAGGGCTAAACTTTGTAAAGGATCAGACACTAAATATTTTAGACTTTGTAGGTCAATAGGTTTCTATCACAACTACTCTGCTTTGTTCTTGCAGTGCAGAAGCAGCGGTAAATAATACATAAACAACTGTGTGCCTATGTTCCAATAAAATATTTTCAAATCAGGTGGAATTGAGATGGATTTGGAACTTATACACCTGCCAAAGAACTGGTACCCAGAGTATATAAAGAACCCCCACGCAGTTAAAACAGTTACATAATCCAAAATAAAAAAGAGCAAATGATTGTACAAAAGAAGATCTCCAAGTGGCCCCAAAACACATGAAACAGTGCTTAACTTCATTAGTCATCAGAAAAAGCAAATAAAACCACAATGAGATGCCATGTACCTACTAGAAATAGTGGCTGAATTTAAAAAAAAAGAAAAACAGACAATATGCAGTGCTAGTGAGGATGAGGACCAACTGAAAACTCAAAGCGGTACTACAGGGACCGTTAGATAGTGCAGCCACTTGGGAAAACAGTCTGGAAGTTTCATATAAAGCTAAACACAGGCCAAGCACAGGGCTCACACCTGTAATCCTAGGACTTTGGGAAGCCAAGAGCTCAAGACCAGCTTGGGCAATACAGTGAGACAAATCTCTACACAAAAATACCCCCTCAATTTTTTTTTTTTGAGACAGAGTCTCACTATGTCACCCTTGGTAGAGTGCCATGGCATCACAGCTCACAGCAACCTCCAACTCCTGGGGTTAGGTGATTCTCTTGCCTCTGCCTCCGGAGTAGCTGGGACTACAGGTGCCTGCCACAATGCCTGGATATTTTTTTGTTGCACTTTGGCCCGGGCCAGGTTTGAACCTGCCACCCTCAGTATATGGGGCTGGCGCCCTACACTGAACCACAGGTGCTGCCCATTTTTTTTTTTTTTTTTTTGACACAGAGTCTCACTATGTCACCCTTGGTAGAGTGCTGTGGTGTCACAGCTCCCAGCAACCTCCAACTCCTTGGCTTAAGTGATTCTCTTCCCTCAGTCTCCCAAGTAGCTGGGATTACAGGTGCCTGCCACAATGTCTGGCTATTTTTTGGTTGCAGTTGTCATTGTTGTTTGGTAGGCCCATGCTGGATTTGAACCTATAAGCTCTGGTGTATGTGGCTGGCATCCTAGCCGCTGAGCTATGGGCACCAAGCCCACCCCCCAAAGTTTTAAATAGCTAAACATACACATACCATATGAACTAGTAATCCTACTGTCAGGTATTTACAACCAAGAGAAATGAAAACATGTCCACATAAAAACCTGTATGCAAATGCTTATGGTAGCATAATTGAAAATCTTCAAATGTGGCATTAACCAGTGAAGAAATAAGCCACTCGGCAACAAAAAAGCATAAATTCCTGATGACCCCTGCAACAATATGCATGAATCTCAATGGAACAGGCAGGCAGGCTCAAAAAGCTATGCATTGTATAATGCCACTTGTATGACTTTTGGGGAAGTTACAACTATAGGGACAGAAATCAAATTAGTGGTTGCCAGGGCCTGAGGGTGGGAGGAGGAAAATGACTACAAAGCAACACACTGGACACTTCTGGGATGATACAAATACAGCAGAACCTCCATAGATGACCACCTCCCTACACTGACCACCTCCTTAAGCCGACCTAATTTTCAAGGTATGTATCAGTACACTAGGCCTAGTCCCTTATGTTGGTCACCTCCGCATGTTGACCAGTTTGTTACAGTCCCCTCAGTGATCAACCTACAGAAGTTCCATTGTATTCAATATCTTGACTTTTGGAGGTGGTTACACAACCGTATGCATTTATCTAAATTCAGAGAACTGCACATCTAAAAAGGATGTATTTTATTGTATAGAAATTGTACCTTAATATGCCTGACTTTTTTTTTTTTTTTTT
>CAUYRH010033881.1:0-25340 GCA_963574655.1 Perodicticus potto | reverse complement strand
GGGATTTTGTGATGTGGGCTAATCTTACTAGAGTTAGATGATATATCAAAGTAGTTTTGATTTGCATTTCTCTGATCATTAAGGATGATGAGCATTTTTTTATGTGTCTGTAGGCCATGTGCCTGTCTTCTTCAGAGAAGTTTCTCTTCAGGTCTCTTGCCCACCCTGAGACGGGATCACTTGTTCTTTTCTTGCTAATATGTTTAAGTTCTCTGTGGATTCTGGTTATTAAACCTTTGTTACAGGCATAATCTGTGAATATTTTCCCATTCTGAGGGCTGTATGCTTGCTTTACTTACTGTGTTCTTAGCTGTGTAGAAGCTTTTTAGTTTGACCAGGTCCCAGTAGTGTATTTTTGATGCTGCTTCAATTGCCCTGGGGGTCTGCCTCATAAAATATTCACCCAGGCCAATTCCTTCAAGAGTTTTCCCTGCACTTTCTTCTGGTATTTTTATAGTTTCATGTCTTAAGTTTAAATCTTTGATCCAGTGAGAGTCTATCTTAGTTAAAGGTGAAAGATGTGGGTCCAGTTTCTGTCTTCTACAGGTTGCAAGCCAGTTCACCCAGCACCATTTGTTAAATAGGGAATCATTTCCCCACTGAATGTTTTTAATTGGCTTGTCAAAGATCAAATAATGGTAGGTAACTGGGTTCATCTCTTGGTTCTCTATTCTGTTCCATACATCTACCTCTCTGTTTGTGTGCCAGTACCATGCTGTTTTGATCACTATCGATTTATAGTACAGTCTGTGGTCTGGTAGCGTAATTCCTCCTGCTTTGTTTTTATTTCTGAGTAATGTCTTCACTATTTGAGGTTTTTTTCTGATTCCATATAAAACAATGTATTATTTTTTCAAGGTCTTTAAAGTATTACAATGGAGCTTTAATAGAGATTGCATTAAAATTGCATATTGCTTTGGGTAGTATAGACATTTTGACAATGTTGATTCTTCCCAGCAATGAGCATGGTATGTTTCTCCATTTGTTAATATCTTCAGCTATTTATTTTCTTAGAGTTACATAGTTCTCTCTATAGAGATCTTTCACATCCTTTGTTAGGTAAAATCCCAAATATTTCCTCTTCTTTGGTACTACTATAAATGGAATAGAGTCCTTGATTGTTTTTCAGCTTGACTTTTGTTGGTATATATAAAGGCTACAGATTTATGAATGTTGATTTTGTAACCTGGGACACTGCTGTATTCCTTGATCACTTCTAAAAGTTTTGTAGTAGAATCCCGGGTATTTTCCAGGTATACAGTCACATCATCTCTGAAGAATGAGTTTGATCTCTTCTGATCGTATAGGGATACCCTTGATCACCTTTTCTTCCCTAATTGCAATGGCTAAACTTCCATTACAATGTTAAAGAGCAGTGGAGACAATGGGCAACCTTGCCTGGTTCCTGATCTGAGTGGACACTATTTCCATTTAACTACATTCAATATGATATTGGTTCTAGGTTTGCTTTAGAGGCCTCTATTAGTTTAAGAAATGTTCAGTCTATACCCATTTTCTTAAATGTTCTGATCATGAAAAGGGATGCTGGATATTATCAAAAGCTTTTTCTGCATCAATTAAGAGAATCATACTGTCTTTGTTTTTTAATTTACTTATGTGCCGAATTATATTTATAGATTTACATATATTGAACCAGCTTTGAGACCCAGGGATAAAACCCACTTGGTCATGGTGTATAATTTGTTTGATGTGTTGCTAGATTCTGTTTGCTATGATCTTGCTGAATATTTTTGCATCAGTGTTCATTAGTAATATTGGTCTATAATTTTCTTTTCTTTTTGGGTCTTTTCCTGGTTTAGGGATCAAGGTGATGTTGCAAACATATTTTTAATTCAAATTAAATATTTAATATGTATTTAAGTTTAGTGTTCATCAATAAAGAGACTATTCTAAAGAAGAACTCCATTGTGGCTCATTATTTTGATGATAAATCAAAATTTATAGAGTGGTCCAAATATAGTGATAAAAATATAATAAACATCATAAATTATGATTTCCTTTATATATGAGAAGATGTCTTTCATTATGAAAATTTACTTGAACTGAGATTTATTTTATAGAAAAATCCTACTTTTGGAGCAATGGTTATTTATATAAACTTCCTTCAAATGATCCTTAACTTTTGACTAATTTTATTAATTCATTTTTTACCATTTTAAAGTTCTTAAGTAAGTACATGTTAGTTAATTTAATTTTCATAATTCAGCAATATAAGTTACTTTTCTACTACTGTATTTATCAATATGCAACCTGAGCTATTTATTCAAGTTAGGAATTTATAGCTTAAATTTTGTTGGTTAAAGCACATTTCCTAAAAATGTGACCCTAAATCAATTTGTCTCCTTATAATCTGTATTTATGCTAAAGAAAAGAAAAACTGGCTGTTTTAAAACTGAAAAGACACAGAACAATTATGAAACATATCAAAGAGACCTAGAAGAAGATTGTATTGTATATAAAAGGGATTATGTTTTTTATTTTACATTTTTGTTTCTTTTTGTAATTTAATAATACTGCTAGTATATGTGTAGATACCAATATTAAGAGTCATATTAAGAAATATTATACACACTTACATAGATACACACACACAATTTGGATTTGTATTTTCTAAACAGACACCTCTGGAAATTTGACACAGCATACAGAATTTGGAGTTAAACCAGAACATAAATATGAAGCATATTTTAGGCAGTTCAGCTTACCTCAAAGCTTCTTGGGAAAATATTTTATTTTAATACTATGGATATATTATGGCATGTAGTGGAAATATGAATTTTTAAGTTAAACTCAAGCAATTAAAAAATTTTTTTCACTTTCAAAGGAATCTTTTGGACTAGGGCCTAAGATGGCTTTGATGTTAAGAGTATATCAACAGAAGTTGGAGAAGTATCACTTTAAACTATTATTATTTTATGTTTCTCATTTAGATAATGAGTGATTTTGTTAGTTATATGCAGATATTGAGAGAATTGGCTAATAAAAATGTTTAACTTAACACAGTTTGCTGGATTATATATATTCACTCAGCTTGGCATACATGAGCTCTCAAAACCTGGCTCCAAAATAATCCTTTGACCTTAATTTTTGTAATGCCATAACTCTATCCTATAGTTTGATGAAATATAACTTTAAAGAGTTAGTGAATAATAAGTAAATAAAATCCTGGACTGTAAATAAATAGCATTGTATGTCCTATTCTTGTTTAAAAAATGGAAAAATAAAAAGCTTTGAGAGATAAACTTATAATTTATGTAAATTTATAACATAATTCAAGATGGTAGTCTAGCCATATCTAGAATCCAGGTCTTCTGACTGCCATTCCGCTATTCACTCTATTCCATGTCACTCCATTCATAATAAAACTCCCTATATCCTTACATGTAATGTCTTTTCCTCCTCTGACTGTTAGAATCTTACCAATATTTCAAGATTATTATACTGCAACTTTTTAAAATAAGTACATCCTGATGAATCATGTAATGAGTTTAAAAAGTTTTTTATTATGCAAAGGTAATAGAATGCTACCTTAAATTTCAGCTCTTCAAAGTATTGTTCATTTGTAAAATTATAAAAGTGCATTTACTTTTCTAATTTATTAATATTTTGATTAGAATTATCTAAATGTTCTCAACTGTATGAATGAATAGAAGTTGGGCAAATTGATCCTTTGGAAGAAAATGCGTTTTCAATCACTCTGACTTCAGTTTAATTTCTGAGCTTTTCAAAACTGAAGAGTGTTTGAAAAATTAGATCAGCTTTTAATCATCATGTATAATCCCAATTATTTGTACTTTTATCCTTTCCTGAGGAAACAGAAGCCTTTTTAAGTAAGAATGTAATGGAAATGAGACAAATCCTATAGTTTTTAATAGGCATTTTTCACTTCGATTAGTCATAATCTCAAATTAGTTTTAACAAGCTGTCTTAATAAAGATATATCTAATTTCAGTATAGTAAGTGACACTAAAGGAAGTACAATCATTCAACAATGGTTGAAATTGTTTTAGAGACTGCAAATCAACTATTTTTACTTTCATTATCAAGTTCGATTTCTTTACTGTGAATCAAAGAAATTTCTGGGTTCCTTTAATTGGCAGAATACATTCATTATCAAAAGTTTCTTTTCCAAGGGCATTATGTAATATGATTGAAACATGACTAATAGGTAATGTGTGAATTTTTAATTAGGTGACTTCTTCCTCTACAGAAAGAAATTTAAGTGAAAGAATTTTAATGAAGAAAACAATGTTTCTCTTGGAGGCCTGTGATTTACTCCTCCTACACTGTCTTTCCATGGCTCCTTTTCACCTCTGTAGTTAATTAGAGGTACTTCAGATTTAATTGCCTTTTCAGAAACTGTGCAACTCATCACTTTGCCTAATTTTAGTCCTGAGCCCTAACTTTTTCTGTGCTTATGATCATTGATGACCTCTTGGACCATTCCATGTGGCTCTCTTTTCATCTACTGGTTTGGTATCAGCATCATTTGACCTCTGGAGGGGCCTTTCACCCAGCGACTTAAAAATTCACAAGGAGTTGGTGAGCTTCCATCCCCCGTTGCTAATTAGCCTTCCCCTTAGTCTGGGTTAGCACACTTTGGCATATCTATAGTATTAATTATGAAAGGAAGGGATGTACCATACACGTGGAGTCATTTAAAAATTCTACTTTACATCATTATGTTGCACAAACATCAGATATCCAAGTCATTATTTCTGAGACAGAGAAGTCATGTCCTATTGTCCTTCATTATTAATTTCATATAAATGATTCGGATTTCTTTTGCATTTAATGGTCTGTGGACTCATAGATTGTGATGAGATGCTCACAGGTACTACAAAGTTAAAACTATCATTAAATCCTGCTAAGTGATGAGTCTGACAAAGAAACAAATGAGTTAAGATGCTTGCAATTTTGTGAGAGGAAAATCACTGAAAATAGTTGGTATTGATAGCATCAAATTCCAAATCTCCACCAACTCAGCATCTATAACATGGTGGCATTATACAACCACTTAGAGAGATGAAGGAATTCTGACCTGCTTCTTGCACAGAAGCATTGAGGTATTAATTATCTAAATCTAAGATGATATCATTCATATATTGCACTACAATTCACATATACACTACAATTAATGAATTGTTCCGGCATTTGGAACTATTTTTGAAAAAAAAGTTCTGTCGGGTGATCCAAGGAAGGTTTTACATATGTGAGGAAACAAATAACCTATTCATTTTCATTGCTCTGATTTACTTTTGTATTGTTTAAACAGTTTAAGACACTAATAAAAGAGTAGAAAATAGAACTTATGGTTGTATAAATTCCTTTTCAAAATATTATGAATAGAAGACCTTAAAGACATGAAGGACCTGACACTTAACTCAATTGAGGGCATTACAGACCTTCAGAAGATGTTTTTTAATTGACTCTATAATCTAGCAGACTCTTCTGACACTAAATATTTATGAAAATATTTATCTAAACTGACCTTATTCTGTAAAATTATCTATACTTAAAATGTTGATGTCCATGATTGTTACCATGGAAGTTCACTGTAATATGCCGTATGTATTATATAAGTTTTCTCTAAATATTGTTGTCATGTGAGGTGCCCAGTATTAGTGCTTAGGAATTTGAAATAACTGATTAATATGTTAAGTTCTTTAATGAAGAAAATAGACAATATAAAAGAACAGGTGGGTAATGTAAACAAAGAGGTGGAAACTGTAAGAAAGAATCAAAAGGAAATGCTAGAAATTAAAAACATTGTTAATAGAAATGAAAACTACCTTTAATGGGCTCATAAGTACACTTAACATGGCTGAGAAGAGGATCACAGAGTTCAAAATTATGCCAATTGAAACTTTTATAATACACATTGTATAATACACACATTTAAAGTACCTAAACTTGATTCGATTTATTATGTTTACAGCTGTCATAATTTTTTCCTTAATTAATTTGAGCATATATTGATTTTTATGTAGAGATAAAATAAAAATTTCTTCCTAAAACATGCACATATTTCAAAATAAACAGACCCCTATTTTCCCTTGTACCTTTTATTGTTTTTTGCTTATTGTTAATCCCCTAATTAATCTAACTAGAACACACCAATAAATAGAAAAGTAATGATTAGAACTCAGGTCTCACTGATTTTAGTTTTGTGTGCTAATAATTGTAATACATAAAAAAATTAAATATGAAAGATGTGATATAAATAAAACATAGCAACTTAGAAAATTCATTTAAGCTTTTTATAATCTAGTTTCCTCATCTCTTAAAATAATAATAATACTGATCTCATAAAGTTATTCTCAGAATTAAAAGTATTAATGTGGATCACTTTGTGTGCATTCAGCATTCAATATATGCTAGATATTATTTGTCTGTGGCAGAGAAAACTGACAGCATTGCATGATGGGTAACTTAGATAGAATGTGTTTTGAGTATCTATTATATCAGAAATAGTGAATGGGGAAATGTTTGGGAACTGAAAGCTAAAGTTCATATAACGATGAGCATCTAGACATTCTAAAGCCAATTAGACACAGAGACCATCAGAATCCATGCAGAGAAGTGCAGAGGTTAGACAAACAGGTAATAGGCTAAGTGTTGGCTCTACATTTTATTGGTCATTTGACCTTGTTTAAGTTATTGAATCAACTCAAGTCTTCTCTGAAAGGCAGTAAGACATGGAGATAAAGGCGTTTCTGGAGCATATGTTCTTGTGTTGATTCTACCACTTACTAGCTGTGAGATCATAGACAAAGTATGTAATTTTTCTGTGCGTAGTTTCCCTGTCTTTAAAGAAAGAATAATAATATCATGTACCTCATAAAGTTGTTATATGACTTAAATAAATAAAAATGTGTAAACTTTGACTACCAGTTTTAGCTCTGAGAGTTAAAGCGCTTGAAGTCATCACTCTCATCCTCACAACAGAAATAAAGTGAACACATTAATTATCAATAAATTTTCTTGAACTTGTTAGAGAACTGAAATTGAAGAATAAACAACCAAGCCAAAATCTAGAGGATCAGTTCAATCTTATTTCACAGATAAGATCTGCTTGCCCAAAGCAAAAGACACTGGTATTTCTAACAAATTGCTGAAAGCTGAGCATGAAATGGACCAACATGAAAATTAGAAACTTTTGGGCTAAAGCATTAAGTGAAGTCTTATCCTTTGAAGGATTTTCCCTCTAGGAATCAAGAGGAGAATAGCCAGGAAACATAGTCTGTTGTATCTACTAGGGAGAAAGAAAAAGTAACCCTTTGAAATAAATCCAGAGCATTATTCACATCCAAGGGGGAAAGCCTTATAGGCAGAGCCTTATCTAACCTGGGAGAAGGACATTTCCCAAACTCCAGCCCGTCTTACTGATACAGCGCTGCTGAGGGGAGGACCTATGGCCTCTGCTCTGGCAGTGTTGGTGCGGTGGCAACAGGAAGAGGAACTAGCTGGTTGAGGGGCAGGGGCAGCAGGAGGCTCCAGTAGCCAGAGGGGCCAGACAACTGCTGGGGAGACACCAGTGCCTTAGTGTCTCCCTTCCTTTGCACTTGTGGCTGAACAGGGAACCCCACCCCCCATTTCCTAGGCCTGGCCAATTTCATGTAAATTTCCTAGGCTTGGGAACAAAAGAGACTGTATCCATTCATTAATTCATTCATTCACCTTGCGTCAGTGGAAGAGACTATATCCACTCATTTGTTACCAAGTCCTGGCCAAATGTAACTACAAAGGACCCATGCGACTATATATACTCCTAGACAAAGAACTTCTAGAGAGAAAGCTAGGGCAATGTTTCTTCCCACTTGGGTTTTGCTCTGTGCCAAGAGCTTTAGTGTTTTTTCTCTGTATTCTTTTGTGTCTTACCACTGATCTATGGTCTGTGGATTCATTCTTTAATTCACTGAGACCAAGGACCTACTAAAGAAGAAATTCCAGTATCATAACCAAAATGATAGAAATGTAAAAATATGTGCCAAAGTCATAAATCAGGGACACAGCCCATCTGAAAGACTGAGATTTTATCATAAGATTATAGAGTGCTTCCTTTTTCCCTCGGTCTTACCATCTTTTTCCCTATCAACAGAGCTTCAGTGCACTAACGGTGGATCACAGCTGAAAGACCTGCAAGGCATGGACTATTCCCAGAGGTGTTCTTGAAGAAGTACAAAGAAAAGAAGAATACAAGAAGAATTTTAAATCTCTTGCATGTACGAATCACATTAAATACAGCTTAGCTCCTATCTAGATTTACTTAAAATCTCGTATGAGGACAGCGCCTGTGGCTCAAAGGAGTGGGGCGCCAACCCCATATGCCAGAGGTGGCGGGTTCAAACCCAGCCCCGGCCAAAAACTGCAAAAAAAAAAAAAAAAAAAACTCATACGAAAGGCTTTTTACCTCAGTTCTTATTACCTGATATGTAATACCAACTTTCAGTTAAAAACACAAGGCTTGATAAAAGGCAAGAAAGAACACAAGCTGAAAAGGCAAAATGAGCATCAGAACTAGACTCAGCTGTGACACAAATGTTGGAATTATTAGGGAGGGAATTTAAAGCAACTAATAATATGTTAAAGACTGTAATGGAAAAAGTAAGTGACATGAAAGAACAATAAAAGAAACAGGGGCAAGAAATTTGGAATACTTTTTTATAAGATTACTGCACTCCTGGGAACCAGTGCTAATTTACTTAAAAGAGAATTTAGAGTAGTTGTAAAGGCATATAAAATATTTACTGCTTTTGAAACAGTTTCAGACACATAGTATTATGTAAATTTGATTATTTTACTATAAATTGTATAATAGGGAAAATTATAGTCTTCATATAGAGCAGATTTTTAGATTAACATTATCTATATACATATATATGTTATATACAAAATATTGTATACTATTGGAACATTATATATATACATGTATGCTATATACAAAATATTGTATACTATATTGATACTCACTACATATCTTATGAGAAGGGAGTGAGAAATCAAAAGTTACCTATTGGGTACAGTATATACTAATTGGTTGATAGGTACACTAAAAGTCCTGATTGCACTGTGCAAACCTTCATATAACAAAAAAAGCCACTTATACACCAAAATCCATTGAAACAAAAATAAAATAAATAAAGTAAAATAAAATAAAATTATGTGTGTGTATATATAACAAGTGCTTGATTTATAATCCATATTAAATAATAATTATTATCCCTTCAGTTGAGAATATATTCAGGGTTCTGAAAAAGCATCAATATTTATATTGCTAATAATATCAGGGATGAGCAGGATTTAAAAATAGAAATGTACTTACATATGGTTTATTGTACTCTTTTCATTAATATTTTTGTCTCTCTAAAATAAAATGACTTATCTATAATAATTTATTTTATACGGCTGGTGTAAATGCCATAAGGAACAGTAAGACTTTGAAAAAGATGTATTACAAGTTAATTAAAGGCTTAAGCTCTATTCTATGATTTTTTAAAATAAAATGTGAGATAAGAATGAATATTTTCATTGTACAGAAAAGATAAGTTCCCTAAAACAGCATAAATTACTTTCTTTCTGCAGGGTTATAAAATTGTAATGATTAAAATCAAAACCCAAATACTTGTTTTAATAGGTAAAGTTTAGTATTCAATTCATTTTTCAACTCCTAGTGATTTGTTTAGCTAGAGGGAATTTAAATCCTTGATCTTCATCCTTTCCATTTTCTTACCATAAAATGTTATCTTAATTAAACTGATGAACCCATCAATAGTAATCTATACATAATATATATGTATAGATAGACAGATGATAACAATGGAATTTGAGGACCAAACCTGAAAACAAGAATTTTTTGTATTAACGACATAAACTGCCACAGTTTTTATTTGTATATTTTAAGTATTTATCCCTTCATTTTGAAATACAGTAGTTTTACATGTGGCAGTGTGGCTCTATTTTTGGATCCTAAGAAGTTAATCAGTGTTAAATAATGTGGAAATGGTATAAGGCTTATACTAGTATATATTCTGTTTAAAGCATGCAATTTCACTTTGCTATCATTAGGTAACATACTACAAAAAAAAATCCAAATCTTCGAAAAAAATGTCTTGACTGTCTTTTTTTGCTAAATGATTAGTGAAACCACCGGGAAAGATAAATTAGAGCCTCTGTTGGTCTTTCATCTTTAGAGATCTCCTCAGCAGACAGGAGGTGTTGATAAGTGCAACACTTGCTGCATCTTCAGCACTGACATCAGAGCTATCAGCTGCTGGGCTGTGCCCACAAGAGTCTTTAATCTTCTTTTGAGTCATCATCAGTTTCTACCTCTTGTATTTGCTCTTCTCACAGCCCTACACACCCTTCTTGATAGCATCTGCTTTTCTACTGTCTCTATGTGATTTGTTTGCTGTCTGATGGTACTCAACTCACTGTATATTCTGAGTGATTCCAATTTGCTTTTTATTTTAAATGAAAATTAAAATAGCTGTTTTCAAATGGACATCTATCGTATCCCAGGTTTTATGTTTGAACCTATTGGATACTTTAAAATATACACAAATTATCTTCCCATTACTGAATGCAAAACATAAAAATCACTAGAAAATCCTCTTTTTTTCCAATGGTCGGAACTTTTCTTGGACTGCAGAGTTCAAATCCTCCAACTTCTTCTACTCTATTTTTAAAGCGAGTGTAGGAAAATATCATATGTAAGAATTGTATCATATCATGGGATTAGTTTAAGATTAAAGAAATAAAGCATTTCTTGTAAACTTACTGGTGAATCTTGGTTTAGATGAAGCTGATCATGGAAAGGTGATTGTATGTATCCTTATACCACATTTAGTATGTTTTATGTTCACCTCTTATATACTTATTCCCTGAGTCATAAGGTAAAAGTGAGGCATAAATCAAGGATTTTCTCATTTGCAAAAATGTTAAGTGTTATTTCACTATGGGTCAACACAACTTCCACACATTATGTTGTATAAAGAAAAATTTCCTTCTCATTAAGGAGGACTATACTGCTTCCCAAAACTGATCTCAGTTCATGAGATTTTGTTCAATAGTTATCCTTAAACCAGCAAAGAAGCAAGATAAGAGAGTCCCATTCACTGCTGGTTCCTCTTCATAGAAGAGGACTAGCTGACTGCAATTAGTCTGCCATCTTCAAGCATGCTGTGGGGAATCCTTGCATGCGAGAGTTATCAACTTGTTCTTTTGCTTAGATTGTAAGAGCAGTTATAAGAAATAAGCCATTTTAGCCTTCTTCCTTTCCAACATGTTAAATCTCTCCAGACAGAGAGCCTAAGACAGAGCAGAGAGCTCAGAGAAGAGACAGAATAAGGTCATAAAATGAGTTTACTCTACCACTTATTCTCTGCTCAATGTGTGCTGTATGTTAAAGACACAATGTATAACTTCATCTTCTCATGTCTAGTCATTTCCCCAGAGCAGAGTCAGGTGCCATGTATATCATTCTAGAAGATAATTTCAGCCTAAACTCAGAAATAAGATTGCATTGTTTTCGTCTAATTAAGATATAAAAACAAAAGTTCTTAATACTACATACTTCACCCAAGGTAATATTTTTGTTTTGTTTTGTTTTGTTTTATTTCATTGTGAAGGAAAGGGATACATTTCTTCTCCCCAGATAATTCACTGAAAGCTCAACTCAAAGTAAGGCAGATTAATAAGAGAAAATTTAAATGAGTTTTACCATTTGCAACAGGCTTTCAGGGACCTAACAAGTACATACAGGAAAATTTTTAAGTGATTTCTAGAATTTGGAAGAGGCCAAATTTCACTGAAAGACAAAGAGAAGAGTGGACTTCCAGAAACTGCCATGACCTAGGAAAGTATCGCTGCCATGGAAAAAAATGGTTTGCAAAAACAGTCCAGTGACATTTAAGGACATTGAAGTGGCACTACAGATTGGATTGCTGACCATATCCAAAATCCTGTATGATTATCTTCAAACCAGGAGAGTTTCTTCCCAATGGGTGCTTCATGCTTTGAAAGATGAGCAAAAGTGCATCCAGTTGAGTGGAGTGAAGAAATAACTGGTCAGATTTGAGAAAGGCAAGTCTGGACGTGTTTCTGATGTCATTACTAGTGATGAAACATGGATTTACCAGTTTGATCCAAAGAATAAGTGTCAGTTTACAGTGGGGATTTTTTTTTTTAAGATGCCCAAAGTGTCAAAAATAAAATGCTGGCAGATTGTAACTGTTCCTCATGAGATGAAAAGGATTTTTACTGCCCAGTAATACACAATATATGCCTACCAAAAGTTTTCAAGAAGCTTCAAGAATGGTAGCGAAGGATAGGACTGTGGTGTACCATCTTGTGCCATGACAATATGTCCTCTCACACTGTCAACATCATTCAGTTCCCATAGTCCACAGAAGTGAAATTTATGGCTCATCCTTCCTACAATCCTGACCTGGTCCCCCATGATTATTCTATTCCCTACAGCTGAAAATCACATGCACGGAAGGAGGTTCTCCAACCCTGAAGAAGCTGTTCATGCCTACAAAAGTGAGCTTATAGCACTTGAAGAAAATGAGAGGAAAGAGTGTTTTCAAACATGGTTTACAGGAATGCAAAATTATATAGAATATCATGGCAATTATTTTTGAGAAAATATCATAATGGAAATGATTTTATATTTCTCAATATTTATCTCAAAAATTTCAGAGTACTCCTCATATACCAAAATAGTCAAAAATATCAAGGAGAAGGGAATAACCCCAAACTCCTTTCATAAGGCCTTTATCACTCTGACATCAAAATCAGAAAAACACATGCAAGGAAAAGAAAATTATAGACCCATATCTCTGATGAACATACATGCAAATTTCTCAACAAAATGCTAGCAAACTGAATTTAACATTAAAAAGATCACTCCCCAGCATCAAGTGGGATTCATTGTAGAGATAAAAGGATGGTTCAACATATGCAAATCAACAAGTGTGATATATCATTACTGAAATTTCTCTGCCAGGTCCTTGGTTTCAGAAATTTGAAGAATGAAATTCATGGGCTATCATGAGTAAGCAAAAGTACAGATTTTATTGATAGAAGACACAGTCCTGAGAGGGAAATTTATCTCATTAGATGCCTACATCCAAAAAATAGAAAGAGATCACATCAATAATGTAATGAATCATCTTGAAGAAATGGAAAAGGAAGAGCAATCTAATCCCAAACCTAGCAGAAAAAAAAGAAATAACCAAAATTAAATCAGAAATAAATAAAATTTAGAATAGAAGAATCATTCAGACAAATTATGAAACAAAAAGTTAGTTCTTCAAAAAGATTAATACAATCAATAAACCACTGGCCAGATTAACTAGAAATAGGAAAGTAAAATCTTTAATAACCTCAATCAGAAACAAAAAAAGGGTAAATAACAAGTGATACCACAGAAACACGAGAGATTATTTCTGACTACTACAAAAAACTCTGTGCCCAGAAATTTGACAATGTGGAAGAAATAAAAAAATACCTGGAATCATACCATCTCCCTAGACTTAACCAGGAAGAAATAGATTTCTTGAATAGACGAATATCAAGCACTGAGGTTGCAGGAACAATAAAAATCTTCCAACAAAAAAAAGAATCCCTGAACAAGTTGGCTTCACATCAGAATTCTATCACATCTTCAAAGATGAGCTTGTACCTATACTGCAAAACCTATTCCAAAACACTGAAAAGGAAGGAACCTTCCCAACCACGTTCTGTGAAGCAAACATCACCCTGGTTCCAAAACCAGAAAGGACCCAATTGAAAAAGAGAACTATAGACCAGTTGTACTAATGAATATCAATGCAAAAGTACTCAACAAAATCTTAGTTAGTAGATTGCAACTGCACATTAAAAAAATTATACATGATGATCAAATAGGCTTCATCTCAGAAATGCAAAGTTGGTTTAACATATACAAATACATAAGTATAAAATTTTGTTGTTGTTGTTGTTTTTTTTGGGGGGGCTGTTTGAAGTTTTTGGCCAGGGTTCAGTTTTTGAACCTGCCGCCTCTGGCATATGGGGCCAGCACCCTACTCCTTTGAGCCACAGGCACCACGCAAGTATAACATGTTATATTAATGGAAGCAAAAACAAAGACTATATGATCCTCTCAATAGATGCAGGAAAAGAATTTGAGAAAATTCTGCACCCTTTTCTAGTACAAACACTTAAGGGGCATACATTGCACACTTCTTAAGCTGGTTGAAACCATCTATGACAAGCCAACAGCTAATATAATACTGAATGTAATAAAACTGAAAGTTTTTCCACTTAAGGATGGAGCCAGATAAGGATGTTGTCTATTATTACTATTGTTTAATATTGTCCTGGAAGTTCTAGCCAATGCAATGAGGCAAGACAAAGATGTATAGGACATCCAAATGGGGGCAGAAGAAGTCTAACTCTCACTCTTTGCTGATGATATAATTTTATACATTGAAAACTTGAGGGACTCAACCACAAAACTCCTGGAAGTGATCAGGAATTACAGTAATTTCTCAGGGCATAAAACCAATGTCCAGAAATCAGTAGCCTTTTTGTATGTATGTATATATATATGCCAATTATAGCCAAGTTGAAAAGCAAATCAAGGACACAATTCCCTTCACAGTCACTTCAAAGAAAATAAAATACTTAGAAATACAACTAAAAAAAGAGGTGAAAGACCTTTTCAAAGAGAATTATGAAATCCTATGGAAAAAAATTATAGAAAACTCTAACAAGTGGAAGAACATACCATGCTCTTGATTGGGAAGAATTAACATTGTCAAAATGTCTATTTTACCCAAAGGAATCTACAGATTCAATGCAATCCCCATTAAAATACCAACATCAACAAATAGGGCTGGAAGTAATGTATAACCACATTTAAAAGACTAAAACTGAACCAACTTCTTTCACCACATACAAAATTTGATTCAAGAGGATTAAAAGATTTAAATCTAAAGCATGAAACAATAAATATCCTCAAAGAAAGTATGGGGAAAACACTTGAACATACCAGCCTAGGGAAAGATTTTTATGAAGAAGACTTCCATGGCAATTGCAACAATAAAAATAAGCAAATGGGATTTAATTAAACTGAAAAGTTTCTTTATAGCTCAGGAAACAACCAAAGCAAACAGAAAACCTTCAGAATGGGAAAAAATATTTTCATATTATGTATCAGACAAAAGCTCAATAACTAGGATCCATAGAGAACTCAAATTAATCAACAAAAAAGACTCAACAATCCCATATATCACTGGGCAAGAGACATAAATAGAACCTCCTCTAAAGAAGACAGATGAATGGCTAACAAACATATGAAAAAATGTCATCATCCCTAATCATCAGAAAAGTATAAATAAAAACTGCCCTGATGGCTTCGTTCTTGTAGCTCAGCAGCTAGGGTGCCAGCACATACCCTGCAGCTGGTGGGTTCAAACACTGCCAAACAATAATGACAACTACAACAAAAAATTCGCCAGGCATTGTGGTGGGTGCTGGTAGTCCCAGCTATTTGGGAGGCTGAAACATGAAAATTGCTTAAGCCCAAGAGTTTGAGGTTGCTGTGAATTGTGATGTCACAGCACTCTACTGAGGGTGACATAGTGAGATTCTGTCTCAAAAACAAAACAAAAGAAAACAAACAAACAGAAAAAACTGCCCTGAGATATCACCTTACTCCAGTGAGAATGTCCCACATCACAAAGTCTCAAAGCTTCAGATGCTGGCATGATGTGGAGGGCAGGGAACACTTTTACACTGCTGGTGGGACTACAAACTAACAACCTTTTTGGAAGGAAGTATGGAGAACCCTCTAAGAACTCAAATTAAACCTCCCATTTGATCCTACTAGCCATCGACCCAGAAGAACAAAAATCCTTTTATCATAAGGACATTTGCACTAAACTGTTTATCACAGCTCAATTTATAATCATCAAAATGTGGAAACAACCTAAATGTCCACCAACCCAGGAATGGATTAACAAGCTGTGGTATATGTACACCCTGGAATACTATTCAGCCATTAAAAATAGATGGCAACTTTACATCTTTTATATTAGCATGAATGGAATACATTCTTCTTAGAAAAGGATCACAAGAATAGAGAAGCAGGGATCCAGTGTACTCAATTCTAATATGAAGGCAGTAGATGATTCAGTACAAGGTGTGGGGTAGGGAATGGGGCAGCAGGGAGAGGACAGGGGTTGGGGTCATGATATATGGCACATCTCTTGGGCAGTGGAGCTCAATTATAAGAAGGACTTTACCTAACAACTGCAATCAGTGTAACCTAATTCTTTGTACCCTCAATGAGTTCAAGACAATAAAAAAAATCAAATAAAAAGAAAATTTTAAAAAGTTGGTGGATTTGATTAGTACACATTGTATACCTGTTTCTAACCAGTACATGTACCCTATAAATATATACAACTATTATTTACCCATAATAATTAAAACTATTTTATAAAAAAGAAAACAAAGTCGGAAGACTATTTACATAAATTAGGAGAATGTGGCACAGTTGCTTGGATAGAAAATTATGTCAAAGTAATTTAATAGAATCCTCTTGGCAAAATGGAGACCAAAGATCCCATTCTTGGCAAGGGAAAACACTCCCAAAAAAAGAAAAACAGAGAAATAAGCTGAGTAAGGCAGAATAAAAACAGTTTAGTTAGTTTACTTTTACCCCAGTAGCTAAATTCCGTATCTGAGCAGCTTCTGCTTTTCCTAGAAGCCTAGCCTGTAATGGATACAGCTTGCTAACCCCCCTGCTGGGTCTGTAAACACTCTGAAGAAATAATGGTCACAGAGGAAGCCGCATGCAAGGCCTGGCAAGAAACATTAACCAGGCTGTCCCCTGCCCAGTCAACTGTCAAAGGAAATACCAATTGTAGGGATTTACATTATGGCCAGGGCAGAGATTGAGGGAACAGCTTGAGCCCTGAAGTATGGGTAGGAGGGATTGTACCCACTTATCACAGAGAAAGATGCCTCTGGGGGGGATATCAGGGGAAAATTCTTCTGTTCCACCGATTCTTCAGAGGAGATGATGCTGTTGGGCATCTGCTCCACAGTAAACTAGTGAAGATTAACCTGCCTGAGGGAATCTGTGTGTGTGACCACAGACAAGAGGCTGCCCCCACATGAGGCTCAGGTTTCAGATTTCTCAAGGCTGCTCAGAACCTTAAAGTAAATTATTACAGATAGACTAAAAACTAACATGTTTACTCAGAGAATCTGCTTACATTTTTGTTGCTTCCTCAGCTTACCTTCTGGGATAAATGAGTAGATAGTCTTCAATGTAACTTGAGTGGAACAAATACTCAATCAAGGCCATTCACTTGGAACCCCACAAACTAGCGATGGTCGCCTGTGTTTCCCACCTTTGAAAACTCTATTCTGCTTGTCCTGTCTCTTTGTTTCTCCATGCTTCTAAATTTACTTTTCTTAAGTCAATTGCTACCAGTTCCAGAGATCTTAGAGGACCCTTCACTTGGGGCAGGACCGCGGTAGAATCCAGAAACAGATTTTCACCTATACTAACAGTAGACTTAAAGCATGTATAACACAGTGCTATAGATAAAGGAGTGCTTCTCGATAAAAACAAAAAAGGTTAATTTCGTATTTAGAAGAAAAAAATGATCATTGATACAAAATTCACACTATAAACAAAAACCAGTTGGAGATGGATTATAGATCAAAATTCATAAGAGAGAAAATATAACCTCTGAAAGTTGATATACAAGCATACCTTTATAATTTGGTAACAGTTAAATATTGCTTCAACCTAACACAAAATGCACTAATCAATAAACTATGGATAAATCAAATTATATTATAATGCTGTGGATTATACAAAAGAGTAGACAAAAATTATATAAAAACTACATTAAAAAACATGTTCACCAAAGACACTACTCACTCAAAGGCAAGCAAATAAGGGGGAGAAATTATGTACATGATATATAACTGGCAAGTTATTGTATCATGCATATACACATATATGTCATATATGTTGTGTATGTGTATATACACACATGTATTGTCTGTATATATATATATAAATATATAAACTTGCAAGGCTATATAGATGATTTAATACAAACCTATATATATATATATACACACACACACACACACACACATAAATTTGTTATTTATATATATGTACATATATATTTGTAAAAGACAACACAATAAAAAAAACCTAGATGTAGAGACGTATTACTAAATAAAATGTTCAAATGAGTATTAAATGCAAGAGAAGGTGTTATACCTTATTAGTTACAATGAAAATGCAATTTAAAACCACAATGTGGTGATAATGTTTTGTTTGTTGACGTGGGTGGTGGTGATTACAAATGTGTTCATTTTGTGAAAACTTATTAATACATTTATTATTTGTGCACTCTGGAAAAAAATTGTTTATGAAATACATATTTACCAGTAATTTTAAGTTCTGTTATGTTAAGCTGAAAATGTTAAACAAAGCTTATGTGAATTTCTTCCATTTTAAAAAAGGAATTTGGGTTTTAGGATCTGATAAAAATAATTAAATAAAAACTAATGATTTAATATTTTAGAAAGTGAGCTCAATACTGTCAGGAAAATGGCTATTGAAATACATAATTTATACAAACACATCACATTTAAAGGTAGAATAGATGTTGAGCATTATCTACTAAATACAGTAAAGATAAATTAGTTGAAAAGGACCCTTTTATTATTGGTGTAAATGTATCAAAGGCCATTTACATTGCTTTATATTCCTGAATTTTGGGGTTTTAAAAAAATGTTCATGTTTATGGAACAAAGAGCCAAACTTATCCATAAATAATTTGTCTCTAACATGCTTTCATTAATTCCATCATCTATATAAATTATTTTCCATAAGAGTTTTTTCAGGATGGTGATGATTTTAATTTGGGATAGTGCTACATTTAGATTAAGCCCAGAGCATGTTAGAATTTCCCCCTAAATAAGCATTTTTATCATTTTGGGATGGATTATTAAAACCACCTGCACATGCAGATGCTAGCTCTTAGAAAAGAATTTTTATCAAAATCTAAAATTTGTGGGTACTTTCTAATTAGTAGAATTTAAAAACATATATCTTAAACATTTTCAGTCTGGAAGCTTTTGCTTTAGACATTGATGAGCTTTCTTGTTTTTAATCAACACTTCTGAAAAGGCTAGCAGGAAAAGCTGAAAAAAATATTTTAAAAAGAGGTTGTAAGGCATATGTGTAGAAAAGCTACTAAGACAATGAAAACATGAAGGGCTCAGATTCCAGAAAGTTGGATAGCCCAGTGTCAAGACAAACATTCATTGAGGATTCTCCTTTTAAGACAGCATTTCCGAAGAGAAACATAATGCAAGTCATAGATGAGAGCCACAGATGTAATTCTAAATTTTTAGTAGCCACATTTAATAAGTAAAAAGTTACAGCTAAAATGAATGTTGGCACAGTATATTATTTAACCAGATATATACACAATGTAACCTTTTTAACATATAAGAAGAATAAAACATTACTCATTTGATAGTTTGCATTCTGTGCATGTGTGTAGATGTGTTTGTGTGTGTACACGTTAAGGCTTCAGAAACTGGTGTGCATTTCACACTGAGCGCATTTCATTTCAGGTGTTTTTTAGATGCCTAGTAGCCTTCAGTGGAGAGTATGAGATAGCACAACATTAAAGCATTGTCCATTCTAAAGCTTTTTCAGAAAAGGACAAGATCTTGAGCAGTAAGTACACACTAAGAGGCTGAGTAATTGAAATGTTATTGCAGAATTTTGTTTTTCAGATATCTTTCTTGTATAAATCTCTCAAGGAATAAGAGAAGAAATGGAATACAAGACTTGTCTAGAAAGAAGGCCAGATAAACACTCAAGAATTTCAGTTGTAACTGCTGGAGGGCTATACCTATGTGAAAGGGTATTCTATAAATAATCAAGGCCTATAAAGGCTCTGGCAAAAATCAGGTCAACAGTTGGATGAATTAAGATGATATATCACTATTTTGAGGGCATGCCAGAAACAAAACCTTTAGGTAGCAGAATAAATTAACCAGACACTTAATTTTATTGCTAATTTTTTCATGAATGTTTCACATTTTATCAAAAATAATTAGACTTTCTTAAACGTAAGAATGGACTCAAACCCAGAACAACCATACAAGTTAAATAGGTATAGGCCAATCTATATGAAATAGAAATATGGTGGCTATCCAATTAGGACTTTTTTTTTCAGAGAGACAGAGTCCCACTTTATCACCCACTTTATCACCCTTGGTAGAGTGTGTGGTGTCATACCCCTCACAGCAACCTCTAACTCCTGGACTTAGGCAATTCCCTTGCCTCAGCCTCTGGAATAGCTGGGACTACAGGCGCCCGCCACAACACCCGGATATTTTTTTTGTTGCAGTTTGGCGGGGGCCAGGTTTGAACCCGCCACCCTTGGCATATGGGCTGGTACCCTACCCACTGTGCCACAGGTACTACCCCAAATTAAGACTTTTAAGTATACTGATTAATATGTTCAAAAATTAACTGACAAGATTTGTAATTTCAACAGAGTGCTTAATCTATAAAATAAGCAAATAAGAAATCTAGAAATTAAAAAAAACACAGTGAGGCTTCAATGGCACCTTAAATACTGCTATAGAGAGAATCTGTGAATTGAAAAATAGGTCAAACGAAATGTGCAAACTGAAGCACAATGAAAAGAGTTGCAAAATATGAAAAATAATATGAGATTTCTGAGATGTTATCACAAGATTTAAAATACATTAACTAAAAGCATTATGAAGAGAATAGAGAATGATTGAAATAAAGTAGTATCTACAAAGGTAACAGCTGAGAATTTTCCAATATTGCAGAAAAGGATGAAAACACAGTTTCAAGAGGCTATACGTATTCCAAACATTATAAATTAAGAAAAAGAAGAAACCCCCCACACCTGAGAATATTAGAATAAAGTTTCTATAAGGATAAATATCTTAAAAGTAACAGATGGGTATGTTTTGAAAAATGTCTATGTGTTCCTAAATATAATTACCAATCAAAGAAGAAATCATAGTGTGATTAAATATATTTTAAAATAAATGTAAATGATAATTAAAATCTGGCCTATTAAGCCATAATTTTTAGCTAAACCCAGACTTACATTAAGAACTAAATAGAAACAAGTAGAAAAATTGACTGAATAGTGTCTTAGTTTTCAATTGCCTGTAAGAAGTTCCTAACCACTAAGCCGTCTTAACAACACAAATCTATTATTTCATAGTTCTGGAGGTCAGAAATCTCTGCAGGCATTAATGTATTTTCTGGTTAGGGGCTCATTAGGAGGAAAATAAAGCTTAGTTCCATCTGAATCCTGGGATTCTCTTCCAATTTCATTAGTCATTGGCAGAATTCAATTCCTTCTAACAGGTCTGAAGTCCACAAATCTAGAGATTAACCACTATTCCTTGCCACGTGGCCCTTCTGTCAACGTGATGGTTTCTTCAATGTCAGCAATTGAAAATATCTCTGTCACATCTTTTCTTTTAAGGCTCGAGTAACAGGCAAGGACTACCCAGAATAATCCACATTTTATGATTAGTTCAAAATCAACTGACTAGTAGACTAATCAAATTAGTAACATCATTATCTTCACTCCCCTTGCTACATCACTTCTCTCACCTGTACATCAGGGACAGAAATCTTATTGGTAACTGTAGGATTCTGTCTATTATAGATAAAAGTAGATATAGTCAGGCCACTATGAAAGTTTTAAGACAGACTATGTGATGGTCCATTATTTTACTTATAAGAAATACAGTTGATATCATTCTTTTTGATTCACTTGTCCAAGTTGCAACTTGCTTGACTTGTCAGTGTTTCTGAGAGGGCTTCATTGGTTTCCATCCAGGCAGATTTTACGCTTCTGGATTTTTGTGCATCTCAAAAGTTTCATAAAGACCTATGCATTATCAAACAACTTTTTTCTAATATATTCTAGTTTTTAGATAAAATCTGTAATATATAAAAGCATGGTTGGCCAAAGCTGATAAAATATATTTTAAAGTTGAAACATTTTTATAAATACTTTACCAACATTTTTGGTAATAATTTTAAAAAGTTTTCCACAATTAAAAAATCCCTAGCTGAGCTAATATTAGTAATAATTATTTTTAAATATTTAGGAAGAAATAATATTCACATTGAAACTATTTAAAAAAATAAGTTCTAAAATATATTTTTTGTACCAAAATAAACTTGAGCTAAAATAAGACAAGATTACCAAAATAAAATATAATTGCATGGCAATATTATTATTAGTATAGACATAAAGTGCTTGACAAAATATGAACAAATCAAATCTAGCCAGACACGAAATACATAATGCATCATGATCAAGTTTGAATAATACTTAGATGAAACATTGGTTCATCTTTGAAAATCAATCAGCATAATCCCATGCTGTTTCATTTATTCTAAATAAGAAAAACAATGTAATTATTACCATGAATCATAGCAAAAAAATATACATCTATCATTGATTCAGGATGAAAACTCACAGCACATGAGAAAGAGAAGTTATCCTAGGTAAGTTCCCTGAAAGAACCAAGAATCTCTGAGGCAGAATTCATATCCATATATTTTATGGAAAAATCTGTTCTTCCAGAAAATATTACTAAGAGAAAAAGAAAAGCAAGGGAAATGGACCGTAAAGAGTTACTTTGGTAAAGCTTAGCTTTAACGTCCCACACAGATGCATTCTAGAATGTAAATAGCAAAACCAATTGTTTTCCCTTAAAACAAAATGGCTGGGCATTGATACTTCATACCATTAAGTTGTCTGCCAACAAAGAGAATGTAACCTTGAACATTTCTATAGGTCAGGAAGCCATCTTTAGTCAAATGGAATGCTCTGGAGATATCAGGAGTCACAACATTCACAGGAGCAAAAAATAGCGTTTAGGCCATTTACCAACCATTTATTCTTGCAAGGAAACATCCTCAATAAAGAATGTACACAAAAAAGACCCTTCAGCAAACAGAATGATTAATTGGCAAAATCATTTTAAGTTCTTACTTTGGGATCAGAAATGGGTTGACAATGCACCACATTTTCTATTTTGTACAAGAATTCTAAGCTAATTATATATAAAAAAATTTTTATTTTTGTTTAGCTGTGGATGTATATACCATTGTGTACAAACTTTATATAGTTGCTAAATATAATATTTTTCTAAATTATATTTCATGAAAATTATACCCTAAAGTAATATACAAACATAGTATATTTATTGGAAAAATATTTATCAAGTGTGTTAACAATAATTGAAAATAAACATTTAATATTATTTTTGGCAATGTATAATGACAAAATAAGAATTTTTCAGAAATTTAATATATGTACACACACATATATACACATTATCTTTGTGTTTGTCTATGATTGTGTGTGTATTTCTCCATAAGTTTTTACCTCCTGATGAAAAATAAATTATTATTATTATTTATTGTGGACTAATACCACCAAATAAACTACAGTATCAGTTTTTAATAATATACCTTTTAACATAATTTTATTAAATTTTCAAACATGCATCAGAATGTTATTACTATAATTTTTAATACTAAGGAAATTAGAAAAAGAAGCATATCTCATTCAAATCTATACTGAAATATATTGACTTATTTTTACATTTTAGTTTTCTTGTTAAAAAACATATGATACTAAACTTCACCACCAGATTTAAATGATATTGAATTAAGTATAGATTTATGTTAAAAAATTTTCACTAGTTGATGATAATTCTGAAAACGTAGGATTATATCTCATGTGATATCTGAAATTCCTTAGATAACTAAAATATGATAAGCCAGAAGACTATGCTACACAATATGTTTAAATAAGACAGAACATTTGGTTAAATAAAATTTCCGATTTCTCTTTCTAGATATTTGATATGTGAAAACACACATATGTGTGCATTCATATATGTATTAATATATGTATATATAAATAACTACACATAGACATATAGATTATATATAATCATAATTATGCATTTTAGAGAAATGATTGAATATTGCTACCAGTTATTTGTTTCAAAAATTTTCTAGCAACACATGCTTTAAATAATATATTTGAGACAGGGTAAGCAGAAAAAATTGAAAAAAAATATAATTAAGTACAATATTGTTTGGGACCGGCCCCAAATGACACCGTGAGTTCTTCCCCAGTGAGTGGTGGAGACGAGAGGTTGAAAATGAAGAGTCAGGAAACAAAGAGACAGTTTTTGTAAGAGCTGAGTTGGTGGACTGACTACCTCTAAGTGTGAGGACCTGTGGCAGCCTTTAGCTCTGGGTAGCTCTGTTTTTATTACATATGGAGGGGGAGTTGGGAGGGGGCTAGGAGGGGGCTAAACCCTTGCATCATGGTTCTTGTTGCATTTCCTAACCAAACTATTTCTTCACTTAACTACCTTAATTGCACTAATTTACTTCTTACTTTTATCACTCTAAGTTATTTTTGATCCTAACACAGAGCCTAGAACAGGAATACAGTCCAGGTGAAGAACGTCAAAGGCCAACCCCAATTAGACCACAAACACAAATCCGAAGATGAGCAATTAAACCCCTGGGAAGCCTTGCGAGCAATCTGGCTCCTGGTCATACTGGGAAATGGGAGGGGAGGCTTTTTCTGTCCTACCAAAATCAAAGTGCTTGTGCTGTTTCCTGCCTGTTTGCCTTCTCTGGTAAATCTTCCCAACTCCTGTCCTCACTCCCTCTGAAAGAGCAGTCCCACCTGTGTGAGCCTAGCCGCTCAATGCTCAGAGACCTCGGGGCTGAGTTGTGCTGGGGGACTGGTGAAGCTCCAGCAAGACAGCCTCCTCATTTTAAAACACCAGGCTTCAAGCTGTCACTCTTGCAACAGACTTTGGATTTCTCAGTATTGATCCTGTACTCTGAATGTGTACATGCTTTTCTCTGATCCACTTCTTTCCTGTCTCTGTTCCTTTTGCCCATCATCTTCAGTCATTTTCTTAATTCAGTACCTAACTTACTTATAGTAAACAGTTAAGAACTTATTTCGGCTTGGCACCTGTGGCTCAGCGGGCTAAGGCCCCAACCACATACACCTGAGACAGCAGGTTGGAATCCAGTTCGGGCCTGCCAAACAACGATGATGGCTGCAACAAAAAAATGGCCGGGGTTTGTGGCGGGCACCTGCAGTCCCAGCTACTTGGGAGGCGGAGGCAGGAGACTCGCTTGAGCCCAGGAATTGGAGGTTGCT
>CAUYRH010033879.1:0-54711 GCA_963574655.1 Perodicticus potto | reverse complement strand
TTTTCCATTTGTTAACATCTTCAGCTGTTTCTTAAAGTTTCATAGTTCTCCTTATAGAGATCTTTCACATCCTTTGTTAGGTAAACTCCCAAATATTTCATCTTCTTTGGCACTACTGTGAACAGAATAGAGTCCTTGACTATTTTTTCAGTTTGGCTATTGTTGGTATATGTAAAGGCTACAGATTTATGGGTGTTGATTTTGTAGCCTGAGACATTGCTATATTCCTTCATCACTTCTAAGAGTTTTGTAGTATAATCCCTGGTGATTTCCAGATATACAATCATATCATCTTGAAGAGAGAAAGTTTGATCTCTTCTGACCCTATGTGGAAACCCTTGATCGCCTTTTCTTCCCTAATTACAATGGCTTAGAACTTCCATTACAATGTCGAAGCGCAGAGGCGATAATTGGCAACCTTGCCTGGTTCCTGATCTAAGTGGAAATGATTTCAATTTAACTACATTCAATACGATATTGGCTGTGGGTTTGCTATAGATGGCCTCTATTAGTTTAAGAAATATCCCTTCTATACCAATTTTTTAAAGTGTTCTGATCATGAAGGGATGCTAGATATTGCCACAAGCTTTTTCTACATCAATTGAGAGAATCATACAGCCTTTATTTTTTAATATGTTTATGTGCTGGATTACATTTATAGATTTATGTATATTGAACCAGCCTTGAGACCCTGGGATAAACCCCAAATGGTCAAGGTGTGTAATTTTTTTGATATGTTGTTGGATTCTATTTGTTAGGATCTTGATGAATATTTTTGCATCAATATTC
This sequence comes from Perodicticus potto, assembly GCA_963574655.1. NCBI lineage: Eukaryota > Metazoa > Chordata > Mammalia > Primates > Lorisidae > Perodicticus > Perodicticus potto. The sequence continues at coordinate 53,922 of CAUYRH010033879.1, read as the reverse complement.
ATTAGTGATATTGGTCTATAATTTTCTTTTCTTGGGTCTTTCCCTGGTTTAGGGATCATTTGCTTCATAGAATATGTTGGGTAGTATTCCTTCTATTTCTATATTTTAGAAGAGGTTGATTAATATAGGTACTAGTTCTTCTTCAAAGGTTTGGTAGAATTCTGACATGATGCCATCTGGACCTGGACTTTTCTTTTTAGGGAGATTTTGTATAGTTGATCCTATTTCAGAACTTGATATAGGCCTGTTCAACACTTCCACTTCGTTCTGGCTAAGTCTTGGTAAGTGGTGTGCTTGCAAGTATTGGTCAATTTCTTTCAGATTTTCATATTTCTAACAGCAAAGTTTCTTGTAATATTCATTAAGGATTTTTTAATTTCTGAGGGGTCTGTTGTTATTTCATCATTACCATTTCTGATTGATGAAATTAGAGATTTTACTCTTTTTTCCAGGTTGGGTTAGCCAGGGGTTTGTCTATTTTATTGACCTTTTCAAGGAACCAACGTTTTGATTTATTGACCTGTTCTATAATTCTTTTGTTTTCAATTTCATTTAATTCTGCTCTAATTTTGGTTATTTCTTTTCTTCTGCTGGCTTTGGGGTTGGAATGTTCTTCCTTCCCCAGTTGCTTGAGATGTACCATTAAGTTGTTAACCTCCTCTCTTTCCGTTTTCTTGAGGAAGGCTTGAAGTGCTATAAATTTTCCTCTTATGAGGAAATTATCAGAGCTTCTGATAATTTGTGTTTTCATTATCATTTTGTTCAGAAATTTTGATAATTTCCTTCCTAACCTCATCTATGACCCATCTATCCTTCAGCATAAGGTTATTTAGCTTTCATGTTTTTGTATGAGTATGCAGATCCCTGTTGTTATTGAGTTCAACTTTTATTCCATGATGGTCTGAGAAGATGCAAGGAATAATTTCTATTTTTTAAAATTTGCTGAGGTTAGACTTGTGACCTAGGATGTAATCTATTTTGGAGTATGTTCCGTTGGCGGATGAGAAGAATGTGTATTCGGTTTTGTTGGGATGAATTGTTCTGTAGATGTCTATTAAATCCACATGTTGAATGGTTAAGTTTAAATCTAAAATGTCTTTGCTTAGCTTCTTTTTGAAGGATCTATCCAACACTGCTAAAGGGGTGTTAAAATCTCTGACTACTATGGAGGTGGAGGAAATCAAGTTGCTCATGTCTGTTAGAGTTTGTCTTATAAACTGAGGCGCATTCTGGTTGGGTGCCTAAATACTAATAATTGAAATTTCATCATATTGAGTAGTTCCTTTAACAAATATGAAGTGTCCATCCTTATACTCCCTAATTTTGGTTGGTTTAAAGCCTATTGTATCTGTGAATAGAATTGCAACACCTGCTTTTTTGTTTTCCATTTGCCTGGAATATAGATGACCATCCCTTCACCTTGAGTCTATATTTATCTTTTAAGGTATGATGAGATTCTTCTATGCAGCAGATATCTGGCCTGAGTTTTTGTATCCAGTCAGCCAACCTGTGCCTCTTTAGAGAACAATTTAAACCATTCACATTAATTGAGAATATTGATAAGCCTTTCTAAAGTCCGGTGGACATTTTCAATCCTTTTGCGACTGTGGAAGTTGGAATTTGATCAAAAGATTCTGAGTGAGTTTACTTTTGTGGTGGAGGATTACACTGGTCATTGTGGAAGATAGGTCTGAGAATATCCTGGAGAGCTGGTTTAGTTATGGCAAATTTCTTCAACATGTGGATGTCGTTAAAGTAATTAATTTCTCCATCATAAATGAAACTCAGTTTAGCTGGTTACAGGATCCTGGGTTGAAGGTTATTTTGTTTTAGGAGATTAAAAGTCAATGACCACCCTCTTCTAGCTTGAACGGTTTGATTAGAGAGATCTGCAGTTATTCTAATATTCTTCCCCTTGTAGGTTATGGTTTTCTTACATCTAGCTGCTTTCAGAATTTTCTCCTTCATATTAACTTTTGTGAAATTAATTATGATGTGCTGGGGGCTATCTTTTTCAGGTGGGTTGTGCTAGAGTTCTGAAACTGTCTGCTATCTGAATTTCAGAATCTTTTGGCATGTCTGGAAAGTTCTCTTTTATAATTTCATAAAGAAGAGACTCTGTGTCTTGTGAAGCCAGTTCATCACTTTCGGGTATCCCTGTATTGCGAATATTGGTTTTCTGCAAATTATCCCAAAGCTCTGTGAGAGAGTGATTTGTTTTTGCCCTCCATTTCTCTCCCTGTTTGGAAGTTTGGGAGTGTTCGAAAGCTTTGTCTTCAATGTAAGAAATCCTTTCTTCTGCTTGTTCCATTCTGTTACTGAGGGATTCTACTGTATTTCTCAGATCTTTGAGGGATGCAACATCTTCTCTCAATGTGTCAAAAGCTTTGATCATTTTGTCTTTGAATCGTTGAATTCTTGAGACACCTTTTGGATTACTGCTTAAAATTCTAATTCCATCTTTTCTTCCATTCTGTTGATCTTATTTGCTATCCAGATTCTGATTTCTGACATCTCAGCCATTTGTTTATGCATGAGATCTTATGCTGTGTCTGCCTTGTTATTCCTTGGGGAAGTTGACCTACTCTGATTATTCATATTGCAGGGTTTTTCCATTGATTCTGTCTCATGATTGATTTTCACTGTTTCCTCTTGCTGCCGTCAGAGTTGGGGAGGTGTCGGTCCAAGATTAGACCCCAGTGGGATCACTCTATTGTTGCTGGATCCTTGTAGGGAGTGACCCTGCATAGCTCCTCTGGGATTGCCCCAGCCAGGGAGTTCAGCTGTGGGAGCAGCTCCAGAGTGTGGCACCCCCGGATCCTGCAGCAGGTTGGGGGATGGTGCACATGATTCTGGGAGTGCCTGGTGCCTGGTGACTTTAGCAAAAAGAGCCCATGGCTCCAGCAGTCTCTGGCCAGGAGGAGAGCTCTGTGCAGAAGGAGGGAGGCTCTGGAGGGATGGCTCTGGTCACGCAGCTTCTGGAATCTTTGGCCATATGGGCAGGTCCCATGCAGAGGCAGGGAGGGTACGGGAGGGAGGACGCAAGTTGCGTGGCTCCCAGAATTCCTGGCCTGGGCAGGCAGAGGCCTGGTGGGCGGGGTGTGGGGGGTGCACATTTGACAGCAGTGTCCCTTCCCAGGGCTGGTGTGCAGAGGCCAGGCAGGCTGCGGGGCTTGGAGGCATGCAGTTGCTGGCAGAGTCCCTGACCGGTGAGGGCCTGCAGAAGCCCAGCAGGCCTCAGGGTCACTGGCTGAGTCCCTGGCCGGGGAGGGTGTGCAGAAGCCTGGCGGGCACAGTGCACAGGGCTGCGCGATCACTGGCAGAGTCCCTGGCCAGGGTGGGCATTCAGTGGCCAGACGAGTGCAGGGCTTGAGGCCACATGGTCACTGGCAGAGTCCCTGGCCTGGAGGGCAGAGGGATTGGGGGAGGGGGGAGGCTCGGCACAGTCCCCAGAGTCTCTTCAGCGGGCGCTTGGTCCTGCTGACAGGGAGGGAGGGTGCTGCTCAAGATTCTGTTTCCTCAGTCTCAGCAGGGGTTAGGCTTCTGGTTCATCAGGTAAGGGGGAGAAGGGTGTACTGGAAGTTTAGAATGGCAGGGAAGACTTTAGTTCAATTTTTCTGCCTAGCAAGAGAGTGTTCAGAGTCACAGCAGGGTCCCTCTGAGGAAGTGGTCCCCACTTCCCACAGCACTCTCCTGTGGGGTAAGACAAGAGGTCCACAGTTCACTGCTTGTCTATAGAAAACCCACAGGAGCAAAAAAAGAGAAAAAAGAAAGGAAACAGAAAACCCACAGCTTTCTTTGAGGAGGGGATGGACACTTTTCGTTTCAGATGAATTTTGTATCTGAAGCTTGCTTTCTTAGAGCCACGGCTTTCCTCAGCAGAGGTGACCTGCAGTTATCACTTCTCTCTCTCTCAGCTGGGCTGCCAGTCTTCAGCTTAATTGGGCAGTTTCTGGACATTATCTTTCCTTTTGGACAGGAGCCTCTTTCAGAAGCTGCTTCCACTTGGCCCTCTTGCCCCTCATCATTATGATTATTGTATATAATTACTGCTCCAGATATAACATGCAGAAAAAAATACACAGAAGTATTTCTCCTCCAGAGGGTCATTCATCTCCTTCCTTTACTCTGTGGCATGTGTTGGTTTTCTGTTCAGCTGTTAAAACTCCCATTTGTTTTGACCCTTGAAAAAATGTCACAATTATTATGATCCCATTTTCAAAATAAGCAAACTGACATTCAGACAGTAAGGGATCGGCCCAGGGTCCACACTTAAGTCTGCATTCCATATTCACAAATTCCATGCTCAATTCATTGCATCAAATGGCCTCCATATAAAACAGCAAATGGCACGAAATTATCAATTTTCATTTGCATATATTTTGTTTTAATGTAAGGAATTTGGCTTCCCATCTTTGGAGAAAATGCTGACACCAGTGTCTCCATGTACAAGCGTATAGTTAGAAAGGCTAATTCATCCCAAGGCAATTCTATACCATAAAAGTTGGAAGGGTGCAGCTCTTGGCAAAGTGCGTAACTTTGGGTGATTCCATCTTCCATACTCCTGGGTGAGCCTAAAACCTTTCTTAAGAAGAGAACAAGTAATTTTTTGAAAACCAACCCAAATATCATTCAGAGCAAACTGTCAGGATGTATATAGTTTTAAAATGTATGTCTGTGTTTAAATTATAAATTTAAAGTGCAAATTTTGGAGAGGAGTATAATATTTACTAGTTTTTTTAAACTGTTTTTACATTTGAGGTACCCAAAGAACTGGATTTAAACTGAGAGTTTTTAAAATTGTTTTTGTTGATTTATAAGCTTAGAGGTGTGGCAATACTTGAAATGTGTCAACTTTACCTCTTTTGTCATGTCCCATCCTTATCCTTTATAAGAAGAAGACTATTGCAACAGAGCACAGGAAAATTAGGCTTTGAAGAGTGATTAGTATTAGTGTAAAATAGGGGAGTGGCTTGTCCAGTAGGTACTGACATATGTCCAATATTGAATCGAGAGGCAAAGAGTTTCACCAGCTTTGACACAAAGGAGAGGAGGCAAGAGTCTTGGAAACATGATACCCAAAGAAGCAGAGTGGAAGCAGGAGGAAAGATGCAGGAAAAAAGACCCAACCCCTCCCCCATTGGAGGATGATCAAGGGGCTTGTAATTTAATCAATGGCAATTGCCAAGAAATGCTTGTACCCATCTTTATTCTCAAGTGTGACCCTAAGTGGCTACTTTATTTTTAATGACACTGTGGTACTTAACACAGGACTACAGAGGCATGATTATTCCCGAGCATGAGATGAGAGAGAATTGTACAACACAAAGACCTCTCTGAAGATTGAAATACTGTGGAAATTTTTGGCTTTTTTTTTTTAATGTAAATAAATCAATTGGCCAAATGCCTAAATATCAGTGAAAACCCTGCTTAAAGATAAGATATCAACAAGCCAATGCTGCTAAGCCCTGGATTCCTTGTGCAACAAAAACCTTCCCATTATATTTAAAGCAATAAAAAGTTGAAAATACAATTGAATAAATGATTTCTTTCTTTAATATCTAATACCTATGCATAATTAGATCATCATTGCCTCTATGGTATTTGTTTTACAAGCTTTATTTTTAACACATTAAAACGACTGTAGGAGCTCGTATTGTATTCTTTGTTTGATTCTATAAATGGTCCATAAAACAAAGCAGTTCTCGTAAATATTAAAATAGAGATGTCATGCATGTCTAAATTTCAAGCAGAGAGACTATCCAATCACCCAGTGTGGCGAGAACAATTAGAAGCTGAGTTGTGCTCCAACATCCTCTTACTCCACTTCCTCCTAGATGGAGTAGTTGCTTACCTGAGTGTTGAGGCTTAAATATACTGAAAGGGAGGTGACCTCAGACAGAGCAGAGGAAGCCTTTATTTGGGGCTATTTTGTTCAATGATCATTTGGGGGAAAACAACTCCTTATTTGGAGTTGTTTATTCTTTCTTTTCTTATACCTTTCCTGGACCTCAGGCTACGCCCTCCCTAAGGTTTAGGGAAACCACTGAGACTTTATTGCCCCAGGAAGCTGGTTCACACTTTACACCTTCAGCACAGGCAAGCCTGTGATTGGCAAACCTTGGTTGGCCTTGTTTAATAATTAGCTCTGCGCTGTTCAAAGTAACACATTTCCCAAGTCTGAAGTGACATAAATAAAGCAGATTTCTGAAAGTTCAATTTGGAAGTAAAGACAGAATGAAATAAAATACATTGTGCCATTATGTTTTCTTCATGAAAACATGGGGACAGGAACAGGGAAAGAGCAACAGCTGAAAGCTCTACTCGTCTGTCATTTGATCTTCTTCTGCCCCAACCTTCTACAAAGCTGCCTTGACAACCATGTAATTGATAGATTCAAATTTTATTTCTGCTCTTCACTATTTAGCAGAGATGATGACAAAACCACATTTGTCCAAAGACAGGTAGGCAAGACCTGGGGAGTAAAAGAATAGACAACATTGAAGGCTACATCCCCAATTCCTGCATAATTGAGCATCAACTTCATCGTGTTTGCATAATTTCATGCTGAAACCCAGATGGAGATGTGGGCATCATTTAAGACTTTATAGGACGTAGGCCATGTGTGCTAACTAGTGCCTGTAATCCCAACACTTTGGGAGGCTAAGGCAGGTGGATTGCTAGACCTCAGGAATTCAAGACCAGCCTGAAAGAGTGAGACCCTATCGCTAAAAAATAGCCTGGTATTGTGGCGGGCACCTGTATTCCCGGCTACTCAGGAGGCTGAGGCAAGAGGATCACTTGAGCCCTAGAGTTTGAGGTTGCTGTGAGCTAGGACTCCAGGGCATTCTACCCAAGGAGAGAGAGTGAGATCTGTCCCCTCCCCCAAAAAACAAGAGTTTAGAACTTGTCTTAATAATATTTTCCTCCTTTGCATGGCTATTCTAACCAAACAGAGGATATTCTTGGCTAATTAGATGCATCACTGTGTGACCAGTACGTGGAAGGCAAGTTGGTACCTTTGCCATGGGAGGAAGACTAGATCTGGCCTGATGGAACAGAGATACTGAGAATACCCACCTTTTGTGAGGGGGCAGCTGACTCCAGAAGGGCTCATTCTGCAGGCTGGAAAGACAGCCAGATGAGTGATGAAGGATGCTCCTTCTAATATGCAGACCCACGAGCCAGGGAGAAAAAAGACCAAGTCATGTGATTGTACACCATCCTACTCTGAATAAACTGTGGTTTCCACCTCACAGCATGTGCCATGTGAGATTCAGATCCAGGTTGCAGCTAGACACTGGGAAGCAGCAGGATTTCAACAGTTCCTGTTCCTGACTCAGAGAGATCACGTTGCTCTGTGTTTTCAGGTGGGGATGTTTTAGACTTGAGTGAAGACTTATTAAAAATGGGGATTGGGCCTGACTACTTTGTCTAAGTGCATTAGATTTTTTCTTTCTTTCAGGAAGCAACACAGTTAAGTCAGTAGAAGTTCAAAGTGAACTGCTGCTCAACTAAATCAGAGTTAAAGGGAAAGCACTGGCCTCACCACCATCTCATAGATTACTGGACACTTAACAAGGCTGCTCATGTTTGTGGGCAGCAACCTGCCAGGAAGAGAGCCTGTCTGGGAAGTGGTTGCCTGAATCAGAGGAGCAGCACCAGGGACAGATACCAACCATGTGCTGCCCTTGAACCAGGAAGAGAAAGGCCCCCATGGGTGGAAGCAAATCATCGCTGTTAGCAGCAGCTCTTCCTCTCCAGGGAAAATCAGAGCTTGCGGCCAGGGACAAGACAGGCTGTGAGATGGACTGGGAAGAAGAGTACTGAGCAGTCCTTTTACAGACTAAAGAAACCTGAGTCTGGTATCACATCCACCTCCTGTCAATCCTAGCTTAGTCATTTCTAAAGCAAATTAGTTTTTCACAGGAACAAAATGAATTTTATAATAATAACTTGCCTTAGAGGGCAATTTCATAAAGGAAATGATATTTATCAGGTGTTTATCACTATGCCCAGCAAATAGTGAGTGTTCATAGCTGCTACCCAGAAAAGGAAAAGTGTTTCTTCTCTGAAGAACACTGGAAGGTTACAGTGTTCCCCCCACTTAGGTGGAAGGTTACACCTAAGTGGGGGGAAGATACCAGAAGCAGATGAGTATTGCCCAGCCATACACCAGGGCATTTACCTATCAGGCAGGGCAAATAATTATGGCAAAAACAAAACTACCTGTAATGAGAAGACATAGAAGGGGTAATTTACTTTAATGATCTTGGAATTTCTCAGGGAACTTTCAAGAGGGAAATGCAGTTGGGCCTCAGAAGTAACTGGAAGCAGAAGGCTTGGACCCAAATACTTTGTTTTACTGAGCAGGATTCTTTTTTCTTGTTCCATGAAGCAACAGCATGCTAAGAAAGAAAAGCAGCAGGACCTTGTCCCTAACATTACTTTCTCTTCAGGTTTTGTTTCACCACCTGTTTTGTTGAGGTGGTGGCTATGGACACATGTAATTGTGAAGTCCAAGTAGCAGAAGATACTTTTGGATTTACCTTTATAGTTTAGACTCTGTCTTTTCCAGTCCCAGGTTCAAACATACCAGGAGAGACAGTAATTGTCCAGCTTGGTCAAGGTGGCCACCCTGAGATCATAACCATGTCTGTGATTGACACAGCTTGGGTCAGTTGCTCAGTCAACCACCTTGGCTATTAGGACAGAATCATCAGGTTAACACAGTGGCTCCCATGGTGCCCAGGTACATGGGTGTGGAAGAAAGAGTTCACAGATGAAGCAGAATTCTTAGCAGACAGAGTTTGGGAAGACAGCCCACAGCCCTCCCCATGCTGGAAAGGCAAAGTGATGATGGAAGAAAATCCCTTTTCTGTATCCTGGAGCTCATGGAATTGTCATGCTCTAAACCCTGCCTCCTCCACAGGGATGAGGGGTGGGAGAAACTTTATTAAAAAAGACCCTTGTACCACTTTTTGAAACAAGTCTTTTGTCATCGGACAGCCCAATATAAACAATTCAGGATTTCCTTGACCTCTATTGATCTATATAACATGAAAGTTAAGATGTGAGATTGAGTCTCAGTTGTGTCACAAAATAACTATGTGACTTTGGGTCTAATGCTCAGACATGCTTCCTTCATGTACAAAATGAAGATGACAAAGATAGCATCCATCCAGAATTGTGAAAATCGTGAGAAAATGCACAGAATGTGCTCAGTACGGTGTGCATAACACAGCACTCAAAAGACATTAGCTATCATTGTTTATACTTCTTAAACAATTTTCATCCAACAGATCCATGATACACAACTCTAAATTCTAGATATGAGTGTCTCTTGCCTTCTCGGGGCTTCTCCTTATTGCCATTATATCACAGGGTTCCCTCAGTACTCTCATAGCAGAAGCTCACTAAATATTGACCAGAGTTTGATGCTGAGTGAATGATGACTGAGCCAGATGGCTGGTGGTCCAATGCATGTTTTCTATGTGTATAAGCAGCACCCCATGGTAACAAATAGAACATACATTGTGGGGTGTTGTCTTTCATAAATTTAGAAGAATGAGTTCCATTTATTCATTCTTTTTTTCCAAAGTCTCAAAAAATAGACAACCAACTATAAATGAAAGTAAAAGATAATTTCAAAGAACAGATCATGCTAAATCTCATAGACAACAGAAATCATTCTACTTAAAATCATTCTACTTAATCTGGATACATCTGATATTAAAATTGAAGAAAATATATTATAATTCATTCATTTTATTATTCATTCAATAAGTATTTATTGAATGTCCATTACTATTCCAGACATGAACCAATTTCTGTTTGTATAATGGTGAACAAACTCCCTGCATCCGTGGTGGTTTCATAAAGCACTGTAGAATTACACGGGCTTCTAATGCCCTGTGTGAGCCCATTAGCCATGGAGTATTCATACCTTCTGTTTAATTCTCGGTTTGCCCCACTTGTCGGTGATCTCTTTGAGGACACGGACTATGTATTTCACGTTTGTGCCTTGCTGGATGACTTTTACATAACAGAGCTCAACAAATAGTGCACAAGTGAATGAATAAATGGATGAACAGTTTCCTAGAATTATCCTAGACAACTCTGATTGCCTTTGCATATATTTATTCCTTACTGAATCTTCAGATATTTTGAGTGAGAAGGGAAAAGTGGCAAATTTTGCCAGTCGGGCCTTTGAGCCTTCCAAGTCTTGCGTTAATGACTTGATAGACACACCCATGGTGTCTGGAGCAAACAAAACAAAATAGAGCAAAACCTGACAGTGGGAATAAAATTTGATTTTCCGAAGATGCCTCTTCCTCTAATCTCAATTTTCTTGTTTCTTAGAGAGAATAGACATACTTTTCCTCTTCCAACCTTAACTCTTTGCCCTCTGAGCTCAAACTTACATTATTAATAATCTGAAACAATTGTTTCCATGGAAATAGGCTAGCAACATTCAGAGCAGAACTGCAGCTTTGGCAACTTTTGTGCACTTGGATGAAGAGCACAACCGTTTTGACAAATACAATTCTTTTAAAGGTGATTGTAAACAGATTTTAAATCAAGCTTTAAAGTAAGAATAACTATTTGATGTTTTATTCTATTTAAAAAGAAATGCTGATCTAGAAAACCAGTGGGTTACCCATATCCCTCCAAGAAAATAATAGGCACTAGGAATTGAGTCATTAAAAAATAACTTGTAAATAAGACATACAGTATTTTATTAAAAAATTTTAAATTGCACATGCTCATTATAAAAAACTTTGGAAAACACAAAAAGAAGGAAGTTTAGGCTCAGCACCTGTGGCTCAATGGGCTAGGGCACCAGCCATGTACACTTGAGCCCAGGCCCACCAAACAACAATGAGGGCTGCAACCAAAAAATGGCCAGGCATTGTGGCGTGTGCCTGTAGTCCCAGCTATTTGGGAGGAGGAGGCAAGAGACTGGCTTGAGCCCAGGAATTGGAGGTTGCTGTGAGCTGTGATGCCACGGCACTCTATCCAGGGTGACAGCTTGAGGCTCTGTCTCAAAAAAAAAAAAGGAAGGAAATTTAGGTTTATTTTGAAGATGGCAGACTCTGTATTCATTACAGCCTATCTCTTTTGCTCCTGAGTCTCCAGACTTTGGGGAAAAATAATAATGTAGCCATCATGATCTTTTCTCCTTTCCTGGGGTCCAAAGTTTATTTGAATTTTACATTAGTAAATTAAAAACTGAATAAACCAGATCACTGAATAATGCCAGATCATAAGCATTAACAAGTTCCTTTCCTTTCATAACAAAACAAAATACTTTACTATTCTGAAGTCAGGTGCAATTCTATAAGACCACCAACCAAATTAAATTAAATATTTTCATTTGTAATATATTTAGCAAACATTTAGTTATCCAAGCACCATTCTAAGTGTTTTAGGAATATTAACTCATTAATTGCCATAGCAATCTTATAAAGTACACAGTATTATCTGCATTTTACAGATGAAGAATCTGGAAACATTGAGAGATGTGAAATAATAAGAGAGCTAGGAAATACAATGATACATTTATATTCTCTGTATAGTTACTGGAATACTCTCACTCTAAAATTCTGCTTCAGATACAATATGGTTTTGACTTTTAAAAAACAGAGTATTTTTGTAGGAAAGTTTTAGGATCAGAGCAAAATTGAGCATGAAATACAGAGAGTTCTCATAGACCTCTGGCTCCAGATGCACCCAGCCTCCCTGCCATCAACATCCCATACCAGAGAGGTGCCTTGTCACAGTTGATGAACATAGTCAGCCTTCTAGTCTCTGAATTCAGGTAAAATTCTTGACCATTCCTTTCTTATTACCAATTCTTTCTATTCCACTACCCCAGCCCCAACCACATACAACCATTATCTGCTATACTTTTTTGATAATAATTTGGAAATTATTACCCAATAATTTGAAAATTTTTATGTGTCTATAGTATAACTTAAAATGCTTTGGCACCCACAGATGAAAAATTATTTATGTCATAGGCTGTTTAAGCTTCAGTGCTAGGAATAATCGGTTGATGTAGTTGAAAATAAACCCTCCAGGGGTCTTTAGCTGGTAGTATATCAGAAAGGCCACAATCCTGGGGCAGCTAAAACAACTGCCCTTACATCCGCTACTCAGACTTGGCTAATTACTATAACAAATAACAGAAGTATTTTTGGTGAAAATAGTGGCTTATCAGTTGACCTAATGCATGTTAGAAATGACCTTTTGTTAAATTAAAATATTCAATATATGTGAGTTGACTTATTTTAGAAATATTTCCCACATTTGTTTGAATGAAGACTCTATAGAGCCCAGTAGCTTGTATTCTTTGTCCCAGATCCAGCCAGTGACTATAAAGACTTCTGACTGGCTGATTCCAGGTGTAGGATAACAGGATCTTGCCTCTGGAATCTTGTCCTGAGTATTTCAAGTGAGTCCTTATGTGAAATGGAGTGCAGGGCACCTTTGGTGATAGAGAGCTGGGACTTTATGGATCTTAGGGAAGAAGCTTCCTCAACAATTTGGGCTTTGTTGCTAATGTAGGCTTGTTCAATAAATGTCTACATGCGTAGCAGAATCTTGCTGGAGACTTATTTCCACTAGTAGTATTTTTAAACTAATTGTAGTTGTGTTATGAGGCAGTAGCTAAACCTCACCTACTTCGACCTTCTTTTGAAGCTACTCTTATTTATCAAAAAGAACCTAAGACTTGTACATAGCAAAATGACATAAGGTCAGTAAAAATAGGCATGCCAGAATATAAGTATGAAAGATTAAGGGAACTAAAGCGGAACACTACTGTTGCTAAATCCACTGTCCATCTCCTTATTCAGGAACTCTCTTCCTTGCTTCTTCACCCCAAGCCTATCATCATATTGTTGGACCCCACACTTGTCTTTGTTTCTCTGCATGCTTAGCAGAAAAGAGCAATACTCTATTACCAGAGCAATTCTGCTCCTCCTGAGTCTTGACCATTCCCATCCACTTTGACCTGAGGGCTTTTCCTTAATATATTTTTCTACATAGAGGTGGGTTTAGTGAAGGTAGTCATTCTTTCCCCTTCCCTTATATTCAGAAATACCTCTGGGATTTAAATACACATTCCCTTCCTTCCTTTCTTCAACTATAGGATTATAGACCCAGTGGTGAAACAGCTCCAGCAAATGTTGGAGGTTGACAAACGTTGTGTTCAGAACTCCAAGTGCCTGCAACTGCTCCCACTGCAAAATGCTTAGGGTGCTCACTCCCATCTTATCCGTAACTATCAAGAAAGCATCTGATAGCCTTGTTCCCACTGAGGTGTTGTTGACTGAGCTGGGAATAAAGACAGGACACATGGAAACAGCATAATTTTCATATGCCCACATTCAACAAACTTGTGTTAAAAACTGACTCTTGTGAGGGACATATTAGCAAGTAGATATATAACTAACACTAGCCCTTTGCCTGGACATGGGAAAATAACTAGGTGCCATTTCTTCAAAGCCAAACCCTCTGTTCGTGCTAGTGTCTTTACAGGAAAAAATAATCAAGGCTATTGGGGGACCAGAGCCAACATGGCAGTCTGTAGCCAGCTTTCCACAGAGGCTCCTGTCCAGAAAGAGAGTTAAAGGACAGAAATTTAGCAAGAAAGCCAATGGTTAATATCTGAACCAAAAGAGAAGGTCAAAGAACGCACATCAACCCTGCTGAGGCAACCTGCAACCCCAAGGATACAAATAAAAGGTACAGAATCCATTGCCAAGTGGACAGGAGTCCCCTCCCCCATGAGAATGGCTCACAGTATACTCCATACCTCCATACAAACAAACGAGCAGAGTTCAAATGTCCTCCCATTTTATCCCACGGGACAGACCTTCTAAAAACTTGACCTCCTTCCCCTACTAGGGTGCCATGGCACTCTCCTGCCAGGCATAAAACAGTATAGAAGTGTACATGCTCTTTACCTGCAATTTTGAACTCCTGGCACTCCCCTCCACTCTCACCCCAAGGCCTGGAAGCCTGTCCCCCATGCAGTCCAGATTCTTGGGCATTTTCTCGAGGGACATAGATGGGGCATGGACTGCTGCTGATCTGTGCTGACTTTCCGGCTTGGGAGTAAGGAGAAGATAATCAGCTGAGGGTGAGGCAGTACCCCATGGCACCAGCAGCGGCAGAGAAATGACAGTGGGGCTCACACTGCTGGGGATATTTTGAAGGAACACTCCCAGTCTCTCAGGGTAACCCAGGGAGGCCAGGCAGCTTCTCCGGTGGTGGACACTGGTGGAACAGATCTGGGACAGAGTGCAGGCTCCCAGAGTAAAGGGTATGCCTGAGGCGGAACCAGCCAGGATGGAGCACAGGGATTAGAATATGTGCACAGAGACAGCAGACTCCCAGGGTGGAGATGACCCAGAGGACTGCTTTACTGAGTTTCGGGGGCACCTGGCCCTCAGGGGATCAAAGCTGAGACAAAAGGGGAAAATAGCTGGAACATAAATAAATTCTGTGAAGTTGTTCTGTTCTGTCAACAATATCAATCAGGGACAGGGCTGGAACTGAGTGAATCGCCCCAGCCCCTATCAAGAACCCAAGGTTCTCAGGCCTCACCTCCCCCTGCTGAATAGTGACAGAGAGTGGCAGAGAGTGGTGGCCTGGCTATGGAGACTCAGATCTCCCTGGACTCAGCCAGGCACAAATCCCTGGAGCATCTACTTATTGGAGGGAACTAGATCACAGTCCTGCAAGTTTACCAGTGACTGGGTGTGACAGAGGTGCAAGGTGGGGAAGGAGGCTTCAACCTTCCCAGACTAATTAATTTGCTGGGGTGGGGGGTGTCCTTCTGATCTCACGGAGCACCAGAATGAGTTATACTAGAGTTGCCAGCAGACCCCTGCTATCTAGTTGCCAGAGACCTTTTGAACTCTCCCACCTGAGGCCAGTGCTAACTGGGACAATTGATTGAGACCTCTTTAACTGGGCCAAAGTGGTAACCTAGGAGTGTGGTAGTGGAAAGGTTTGATTTTCTTTTTCCAATTGTTGCCTGTAGGGGGCGGAGTGACTTAACTGCTGGTATTTCTCCACAAGTCAGACTTCAGTGCAGAGTAACTGATTCTCTAGGATAAGACAGAGAGAAGCTGAAAACAAGACAGAGCCACTTAACCCCACCACACCAAGAAGGTCTCCAGTTTCTTAGGCAGTAACACTGTACAGGTCCTTGGCAAAACTCTAGGGGAACAGGTACAGATGTCAGTCCCACCTTTCATGCAAAGAACTGGCCAATCACTACTCCTAGAACCCCCAACCCAACTTACCCTTATCTGTTCATCTTGCCAAATGGTGCAAAATAATCATGGGGCAGAATCAGCGGAAAAGCTCCGGCAACATGAACAACCAGAGCAGAGCAACCCCCCAAGGAACAATTCGGTGGACACAACTGGAGATCCTATGCATAAACAGATAGCTGAGATGTCAGAAACCAAATTCAGAATTTGGACTGCAAATAAGATCAATAAAATAGAGGAAAAGTTGAATTTAGAAATTCAGGGAGCATTTCAACAATTGTCTCAAGAAGTCAAGGAATTCAAAGACAAAATGACCAAAGATTTTGACACATTGAGACAAGAATTTGCAGCCCTCAAAGATCTGGGAATTACAGTAGAATCCCTCAGTAACAGAATGGAGTAAGCAGAAGAAAGGATTTCTGATATTGAAGACAAAGCTTTCGAACGCTCCCAAGCAACCAATGAGGAAGAGAAATGGAGAGCAAAAATGGATCATTCTTGGCTTGGCGCCTGTGGCTCAATGGGCTAAGGTGCCAGCCACGTACACCTGAGCTGGTGGGTTCAAATCCAGCCCGGGCCTGCCAACAACAATGATGGCTGCAACCAAAAAAATGGCCAGATGTTGTGGCGGGCACCTGTAGTCCCAGCTACTTGGGAGGTGGAGGCAAGAGACTCGCTTGAGCCCAGGAATTGGATGTTGCTGTGAGCTGTGATGCTACAGCACTCTATCCGGGTGACAGCTTGAGGCTCTGTCTCAAAAAAAAAAAAAAAAAAAAACTCAACAGAATTTTCTCCTTCATATTAACTTTAGTGAAGTTAATTATGATGTGCCTGGGGGATGTCTTATTCAGGTTGAGTTGTGCTGGGGTTCTGAAACTGTCTCCTATCTGAATTTCAGACTCTTTTGGCATGTCTCGAAAGTTATCTTTTATAATCTTATGAAGAAAAGACTCTGTGCCTTGTGAGGCCACTTCGTCACTTTCAGGTCAGGTATCCCTATAAGGCACATATTGGTTTTCTTTGAATTATCCCAGAGCTCTCTGAGAGAATGATCCATTTTTGCCCTCCATTTCTCTTCCTCTTTGGATATTTGGGAGCTTTCGAAAACTTTGTCTTCAATATCAGAAATCCTTCTGCTTGGTCCATTCTGTTACTGAGGGATTCTCCACTATTTCTCAGATCTTTGAGGGCTGCAAATTCTTGTCTCAATGTGTCAGAATCTTTGGTCATTTTGTCTTTCAATTCCTTGACTTCTTGAGACAATTTTTGAAATGCTCCCTGAATTTCTAAATCCAACTTTTCCTCTATTTTATTGATCTTATTTGCAATCCAAATGCTGAATTCAGTTTCTGACATCTCAGCCATCTGTTTATGAATAGGATCTTCAGTTGTGTCTGCCAAGTTGTTCCTTGTGGGGAGTTGATCTACTCTGGTTGTTCATGTTGCCAGAGCGTTTTTGCTGATTCTGCCCCATGATTATTTTGCACCATTTGGCAAGATGAGCAGATAAGGATAAGTTGGGTTGGGGTTCTAGGAGTAGTGATTGGCCAGTCCTTTGTGTGAAAGCAGGGACTGATGTCTGTACCTGTACCCCTAGAGTTTTGCCAAGGACCTGTACAGTGCTACTGCCTGGGAAACTGGGGACCTTTTGGTGTGGTGGGGTTAAGTGGGTCTGTCTTTTTTTTTTTTTTTTTTGGCTGGGGCTGGGTTTGAACCCACTACCTCTGGCATATGGGGCTGGTGCATTACTCCGTTGAGCCACAAGTGCTGCCCAAGTGGCTCTGTCTTGTTTTCAGCTGGTCTCTTGTCTTACCCTAGAGAATCTGTTATTCTGGGTTGAATTCTGAGCTGTGGAGAAATACCAGCAGTTAAGTCACCCCACCCCCCAAAGGCAACAATTAGAAAAGGAAAATCAAATCTTCTCACTACCACACATCCGGGGTACCACTTTGGATAGTCCTCGGGTGATTGGCCCAGTTGAAGAGGTCCCAATCAATTGTCCCAGTCAGCACCAGCCTCAGGCGGGAGAGTTCAAAAGGTCTCCAGCAAATGGATAGCAGGAGTCTACTGGCAACTCTAGTATAACTTGTTCCAGTGCTCCTTGAGATCAGAAGGATGCCCCCAGCAAATAAATTAGTCTGGGAAGGTTGATGCCGCCTTCCCCACCTTGCACCTCTGTCACACCCAGTCACTGGTAACCCCACAGGGATGTGATCTAGTTCCCTCCAATGAGCAGATGCTCCAGGGGTTTGCGTCTGCCTGAGTCACAGGGAGATCTGAGTCTCCTCAGCCAGGCCACCAGTCTCTGCCACTCTCTGTCACTATTCAGCAGGGGGAGGTGAGGCCTGACAACCTCAGGTGCTTGATAGGGGCTGGGGCGATTCACTCATTTCCAGCTCTGTCCCTATTTGATCTTGTTGACAGAACAGATCAACATTGCTGAATTTGTTTCTGTCCTGGCTATTTTTCCCCCTTAGTCTCAGCTTTGATCCCCTGAGGGCCGGATATGTCTGAAGCTCAGTAAAGCAGCCCTCTGGGTGTCTTGCTGTCTCTACACACATATTCTAATCCCCGTACTCCACCCAGGCCAGTTCCACCTCAGGTATACCCTTTACTCTGGGAGCCTGCACTGTGTCCCAGATCTGTTCTGCCAGTGGCTGCCACTGGAGAGGCTCCTTGGTCTCCCTGGGTTGCCCAGAGAGACTGGGAGTATTCCTTCAAAATATCCCCAGGGGTGTGAGCCCCACCGTCACCGTTCCCACCGCTGCTGGTGCCTTAGAGTACCACCTCTCCCTCAGCTGATTATCTTCTCCTTACTCCCAAGCCAGAAAGTCAGCACAGATCAGCAACAGTCCATGCCCCATCTACACCCCTCAAGAAAAGGCCCAAGAATCTGGACTCCATGGGGGACAGGTTTCCAGGCCTTGGGGTGAGAGTGGAGGGGAGTGTCATGAGTTCAAAATTGCAGGTAAAGAGTATATACAGTTTTATACAGTTTTATGTCTGGCAAGAGAGTGCCATGGCACCCTAATAGGGGAAGAAGGTCCGGTTTTTTGAAGGTCTCTCCCATGGTGTAAAATGGGAGGACATTTGAACTCTGCTTGCTTGTTTGTATGGAGGTATGGAGTATACTGTAAGCTGTTCTCATGGAGGAGGGGACTCCCATCTGCTTGGCAATGGATTCTGTACCTTTTGTTTGTATCCTTGGGGTCGCAGGTCACCTCAGCAGGGTTGATGTGCATTCTTTGACCTTTTCTTTTGGTTCAGATGTGAACCATCAGCATTCTTCCTAAATTTCTGTCCTTTAACTCTCTTTCTGGATGGGAGCCTCTGTGGAAAGCTGGCTACAGACCGCCATCTTGGCTCCACCCCCTTGAGTCAATTTTTGCAAGTGGTAAAGGTACAGGTCCAATTTGAGTCTCTTACATGTGATTATCCAATTTTTCCAGCACCATTTATTGAATAGGGTAGTTCTTTTTACCTAATGTATGCTTGTTTGGTTTATCAAATATCAGATGGTTTATAAGAGACTGGTTTCATCTCTTGGGTTTCTATTTGGTTCCATATGTCTATGTCTCTATTTTTGTCACAATACTTCCTGCTGTTTTAATCACTGTGGACTGTAAGGTAGCCTAAAATCTGGTAGAGTGATGCCTCTGGTGTTGTTTTTATTACTAAAAATTGCCTTGGATATGCAGGATTTGTTTCTGGTTCCATACAAAAACAAGGAACTATTTTTCTCAGTTCTTCAAAGTATGACATTGGTATTTTAATGTGGATTGTGTTGAATCTGTAGATTGCTTTGAGTAGTATAGACATTTTGACAATGTTGGTTCTTCCCAGCAAAGAGCATACTATGTTCTTCCATTTGTTAAAGTATTCTACTATTTCTTTTCTTAGAGTTTCATAATTCCCTTTGTAAAGGTCCTTCACCTCTTTTGTTAGGTATATTCCTAGGTATTTCATTTTATTTGAAGCTACTGTGAAGGGAATTGTGTCTTTGATTAGCTTCTAAACTTGACTGTTATTAGTAGATATGAAGGCTACTTATTTGTGGACATTGATTTCATACCCTGAGATGTTACTGTATTTCTCAATCACTTCCAGGAGTCTTGTGGTTGAGTCTCCACCACAAGTTGAGTTCTTTAAACATGAATTTATATCATTGGCAAAGAGCACGATTTTGACCTTCTCTGCCTGCATTTGGATGCCCTTAATGTCTTTCTCTTGCCTAATTGTATTGGCTACTATTTCGAAGAATAGTTGTGATAGAGGACATTCTTGTGGAATGTCCAGTTCTAAGTGGAAAAGCTTTCAGTTTTACTCCATTCAGTATGATATTAGCTAAAAGTGTCATAGATGGCTTCAATCAGACTTAGAAAATGCCACCTATGACTATTAAGTGTTCTTATTAGCTTTTTGGATGCCCTTAATGTTCTTCTCTTGCCTGATTGTATTGGCTAGAATTTCCAGAACTGTTTTGAAGAATAGTTGTGATAGAGCATGCATTCCATGCTGTATATAGAATGGAAGCCAGAAGCCACTTTCTAGTTGCAGAGGAGATTGTTTCCTGTCTTTGTGACTTATTTGCCTTCAATTAGGGCCTGTTCACTTTGTCAGCATATAGTCCCCACGTGATTGGGATCAAGAAGCTCTGGTAAGTTTTCTTAGGAAACATATCAAATAGTGCTCTCTAGCAGCAATGTAGCCTTCTGGAGGGTGCAGGGTCTGCTCAGCTCACCCAACAGATGATTGAGCTTAGCAAGTACATCAGAGATGGCTGTGCACTAGGACCCTGAGAACTGTTTCTCCAGCACAGCCTTCCCACAATGGCACTGCTCAGTTATCAGCTAAGCCAATGGGAGATCCATCTCTCCTGGTATTTAATTTTGGCCACTAGACACTGTTGGAGTCCCCTGACTTGTATAAGCAGTATAAACTGTTCACTGAAACTATTTAGTTCAAAATCATTAAGCTTCAGGACAGCCCTTTCCTGTCCCTAGACTGCATGAAGGCAGGTCGGCTAGCCCCTCGTCATACGCAAGTACTTGCCTCCATGCCAGCTCTCCTTAGCTCCAGACCTCCTCATTTACTTAATGTGTCTTGCATTTGGAATGGTTTCTGTTGTCTGTTCTAGGTAGTGTGCCTGGAGTTACCTTTAATCTTAGGTATTAAAATAATGTTTAAAATTAAACAGTACCTCCCCCAAAAACGAACACAGTGACAATAGTCAGTGGTCCTTTGTGATTATGTGGGTGTCTTCCATTCTTTCTTTTTATGTTTGTTTAATGATGTTGTTTATTTAAGATGAAGTTTTTTTTAAAGGTATTCATTTGTGGAATGTGGGATGTCTTCATATGTTCAATCCTGTCAAAGTTAAACAATTGCAGTGTTTTGGGTTTAATTTTACTAATCAAATAAAGACATGGAGTATTTTTCAAGTTTAAAAAAATAAAAATGTGTCTTGTGTGAGAGCCATTAAAAAAAGAACCTTGATAACTAATATGAAGTTATCAAGTTGTGAACCTTGATAACTCCATATGAAGTCAATTTGAGATGGATCTCAAACATTGTAAACAATCATGAAACTTGTAAGAGAATATACAGAAAACTATGTCTCTGATCTTAGGCAAGGAAAGCTTTCTTAGGAGACAAGTGGCATACTCATAAAGTAAGAAATAATAAATTAGACTTCATCAAGACAAAAAATTTCATCAGAAGTCATTATCAGTAATATAAAGAAAGAAGCCACAAACTATGAGAATATATCCATAAGACAAAGGATTTGTATCCAGAATACATGAAGAATTCTTGAAACTCCACGAAATAACACTATTTTAAAAGAGACAAAGGCAAAAGGAACTTTATGAAGGAAGATATAAACATGAACAACTGGGCCTTCATTAGTCACCAGGAATATGCACACTAAATCCCAGGGAGATAGCACTGCATGGTCCATTGGAATATCTGCAATGCACCAGGCTGACCACAGCAGGCACTGGGGGCGCTGTGGAGTAAGAAGCAAGCGCACCCACTGCCCTTGGGAGTGTTTGGCAAAGGCTTGTCTCTTAGGCTCGGCGCCTGTGGCTCAACGGGCTGAGGCACCAGCCACGTATACCTGAGCTGGTGGGTTCGAATCCAGCCTGGGGCCCGCCGAACAACAATGATGGCTGCAACCAAAAGATGGCCGGGCGTTGTGGTGGGCGCCTGTAGTCCCAGCTACTTGGGAGGTAGAGGCAGGAGACTTGCTTGAGCCCAGGAATTGGAGGTTGCTGTGAGCTGTGATGCCACAGCGCTCTATCCAGGGTGACAGCTTGAGGCTCTGTCTAAAAAAAAAAAAAAAAAAGGCTTGTCTCTTAAAATGTCAAATACGCTTTTACCCAATACCTAGTCCATTAGAACCTCCACAGTTAACCACCTCCATACATTGACCTCTGTAAGTTGACCTAATTTCCATTGACCAGACAGTACAGTAGGGTTAGTTCTTTAGGATGACCCACCTGCACATGTTGACCAGTTTTTTACAGTCCCCTGGGTAGCCAACTTATATGGGTTCTATTATAATTTCACTCCTATGTATTTGTCCAAAACAAATGCAATATATCCACAAAAAGTCCCTTTTATAAGACTTTCATAATAGTCCAGCCTGGGTTGTTTATTGACAGAATGGATAAACTCTGCTTGGTCCGTGCACTTGACTGTGACTCAGCAGTAAGAAGGAAGGAAGTGCGGACATAACAGGCAAAGAGCAATAAGCCAAACAGAAAAACCACATTCCATACAATTCAGTAGATACAAATGTGTAGATACGCAGAAGAGCCTGAAGTAATAGGAATCCATCAGCTCTGGCATTGGCTGGAAGGGACAGCCAGGACAGCTGGGAGAGCGCTCGAGTCCTGAGGGCCTTCCCACCACGCACTTGACATGCAGGCACCTTACCATGTGGAAACTATACTCAAAATAAGGTTTTCCTTGTGTGAATTTTTATGATTTTGTTACCCCTGAGGCTGAGAACGTACATATATCCTGAGTCACTTGGAGTCACTTCAACAAAGAAATCTCCGGGGGGAAGAGCAGAAGTTGAGCGCTGCGTTACACCAAGCAGCCCTTTCTGCCTTTCCCGACCCTCTTCTCTCTGCAGTCTCCTGCGGCTGGATGGAGACACCTGTTCTCACTCTGCGGAAGTTCTGGAAAGAAGGAAATACAGACAAGCGGGGGTGGTAAATTTTATGTGTCAATCTGGCTGTGCTGTGCTTCTCAGTTGTTGGGTCAGATGCCAGTTGCACCCTGCTATGAGGGCATTTTGTAGGTGTGACTATTGTCTGGACTTCATTAAAGGAGATGGCCTCAGGGAGCAAAGAGTGAAGTTTCCCAAAGGTCAGGCAAATCTTTCTCAAGACTGAGATAGAAACGCTGCTGGAGTCTGCACACTGCCACCTGGTCAAATTTGACTCGAAATGTCAATTTCAACTCTTACCTGAATTTCTAAATTCTGCTGGGCTGACCCTGAATTTCAGACTAGCCAGTCTCTAGAAGCATGCAAGACAATTCCTTAAAATCTCTCTCTCTCTCTTGCTGTCTGTGTCTCTGCTATCTACTCTCTGTCTATTGATAACTGTCATCTGCACTGCATTAGTCAGAGCTCCCCGGAGACACAGAGCCACCTGTCCCTGGCTAGTGTACACCCTACGTTCTGAGTCTCTGGGGGACCAGACAAATATGCACCAGCTCTATTTCCCTCTGCACCAGCACGGCGTCCTGCCTGGGAGGAAGCAGGTGGTCGGGTGTGAAAGGTCATTTATTTGGAAAGAAACATTCCTGAAGTGATTGATGAGGGTGGCTTCCAGCTGGCATATTTGGGGACAGGGGCATTCATATTTCTGAGTCCACATTCCCTAAAATGGGACGTTGTACTGCTCATCACATAATTCTTCGTGATGTACCTGTTCATTATTTCCTTGATGAAAAATAGTGGTCTGCTGCAGAATTGTTAAACTGCAATCTCTCCATCTCAGGCTCTGTGGGCTTTTTAATCACAATATGCCTCTTTCTCCTCAAGGGCAGTTACGTTGTTGATTGCTCCAGTGTGAACTCAGCATGGGGTGAAGGTCAGGTTCTCAAAGTCATTTTCGGATTCACTCCTTGATTGGGACTGGAACCCTGAGTGACTGGGTATGAGGGCTTCCTCCGCCTAGCTGGGCCACCCCACCAGGTCCATGCCAACCCAGGGGATCGCTCACCCCGGCTGCCCCTCCCCACCCCTTGGGATTTACTAAGCCCTTTGCTCCTGTGTCCCCAGGTAAGAAACTCCTCTCAGTAGCCACCCCTTCACCCTGCAGGAGGCTCGCTATGCCCCTCTTCACAGGGAAAGCCCTAGGCTGATGGCACAAGCCAGTGTGGAGTCAGGGCATCAGACAGTGAGGGGCATCTCTAATAACAGCAAGTGCTGAATGAAGAAAATTCCTCCAAACTGCGACAGGCCACAGGCTCTGAAGCAGAAGGAAAGAGAGGGGCAGATTACTGGGAAGAAGGAAGGGAGGAATGGTAAAGCGTCCTTGATTCCCCAGGGCCCTCACCTGCCTGCTGCCTGCCCAGCCCTCTCTGCCTATCCCCCTTCCATCCTGTTCAAAGGCACAGAATGGTCGGGGCTGGGGGGGCTCTGCAGAAGCCTGGGCCTTTGCTGGTCATCAGCACATTTAGTTTACTGTCTCCGTAGAACAAATGAGTGCTCAATGGTACCTGTTGCTTTGGGTTTGTAATATGGCAGGGCCCACTAGGGAGGAACAATGTCATTGTCAGGCCTCCCTCTCCAGACTCACCTGGCCCTGACGACCTGGGAAGTGGGTTGGTTATTGTCAGCAGCAGCCACTGCTGTTCTATCCCAGACTCGGCACACTTCCAGTCACACTCCTGGGCCGATACTGTGCTACCCCACACGGCCCATGGGACGCCCTCTTCCCTGAAATCCTCTTCTCCTCCCCTCTCTTGTTCACCCAGGTAGGTGTCCCCCGGGCTGTGAGTGAGGACCCCACACTGCCCCCTCCCAGTGGGCTGCATCCTGGAGCCCTGGACCATGCTTCTGCCCAAGAACCACATAAAATAGACAGGGTCAATGTCCTCAGCAATGTCAAGCGACAGGAAAATAGCCAGACTTGGATGACTTTTTACCAGCAGTAACGCTTTTGTTATGGTCGAAAGGGCTGGAGCTGGAGCAGATGCCCCAGGTGTGCGCCCCAGGCACCCTCGGCGAGCCACATGGAAAAACCACGGCGACACAGGGTGCTCATTCCTACAGTAAACACGGAAGGTTTGAGAATTTCTCTCTTTTCCTGAGATCAGAAAGCTGTCTGCAACACTGGTGAATCATACAGAGTCAAACCTAAGAAGTCTGAATAACTTCAGTACTGTAATGAAATCAGTGTGCTGAGAGCAGTTTCGGGGAGAGCGGCGGCGTCCAGGGAGAAGTTCATCAGGACGGGCTCTCAGGCGTGCGTCAGGATGTCGGGAATAATTTGATGGCATGTGGGGTTTAGTCCACTCACTTTCCCATCTCTGAGCCTCAAATCCAAATGTGGCAAAGCGCTTACAGGAGCTATCATGGAGAAAGATGCAGTTCCTGGCAGGAAACACCCATTTGAGCTGATCACATGTTCTAGTGCAAAGCTGTGTTGAAATAAAGAAAGTCGATGTTCTGTCCTGGCTGTAAACACTGCATGAGAGAAGAGAAATGGTGTTTATTAACCACTTCCCTGTGTAGTCTGGTCCCCTGGACTTCATGGACACCCGAAGTTGGTGGATTGTGAGGAAGCCGCTTACCTTCCTGCCTGGGATGCAAGGGTGGCAACAGAGCCACCCCCACAGCCTGGTGGGGCTCTGGAGACAGGGGCAGTGCTCAGGGGGCCAAGTGCACAGTAAGTGCCCACAAAGGACAGCTTCATTTAATTCTCATGGCAAGAGAGAGACCTGGGTGCTGGAAACCCAGCCCGTGTCCCCCAGAAAGTCACCCGGCTCCAGGTGTGGGACACTGGACGTCAGCCCCACTTTGCCTCCTTTCCTGCATTTTCCCCTCCTATAATAACTACTCCTTCTTCCCATTGCCAAGGTCCCTGTACAGCCAGCAGGGCCCTCGCACTGCAAGCACCTTCCTGGTTCTAGGTTCCAGCCAAAAGGTGTTAACAGCCACGTGACATCAGTGTTGCCCACACGGGTATCTCAGTTGTGGGGAAAGAAAGCAAGTTGGAGGGCAGCACTTGTGGCTCAAAGGAAGAGGGCAACGGCCCCATATACCGGAGGTGGGGGGTTCAAACCCAGCCCTGGCAAAAAAAAGAAAGAAAGAAAGCGAGTTGGAAAGAAAACAACAGCCCTCCCTGCTGAGTGCGAGAGGCCACTCTGCTCCTGCAGAGTGCCAAACAGGGGAGTTCTTCAGAAAATGATGTGGAAGGCGGTCTGTAGGTCCCCTGAGATCTTACGAAAAGGTGTATTTTTCATGAGCCTGTGTTAAGTTTACTCTGAGAATGGAAGGAGAGGAGTTCACAGTGGGCACTGGAAGATGAAGATGAGGCTGCGGCTGGGCAGCAGGCCTGCAGGGGAGGGACAGACCCTACCGCTCTGGCCACAGCAGATGTAGGCGGTGAGGCGGGGGTGGCCCTGAGGTCTGGAACCCTGGGCAGGGTGTGGGGAAGGTGACAACAATTTGAAAGAGCGTCACAGGGCGCCTGCGTGGCTCCTCACATCAGCACCCAGCTTCTCTCCTGCAAGCAAATGGTTGGATTTATTCAGAGTCGGCATTGTCAACAGCAGCGACATTAATATAATGGCTTTTTGTCAGAATTCTCATGCTAATGACACAGGATAATACTTAGGAGATCACCGTGCACACCACACTATGCAGATATAAATGGTCTTAGTTCATGGCCAATCCACACACCTGATATGTCAATATCATGTATGCTATAAAACAGAATGTTAATTTTTCCATTTTCTGGTCAAGTAGAAAATAAAATTTTAATTTGTTAGTGCATGGGAGATGTATGTACCGAGTGCCTGACTGTCATCTGGGGAAAATGTGCTTCTTTCTGTAAGTCCAGTAGCTTCAGGAACCCTGGGAGACAGAGGTTTTCCCCGCCAGTGTAGGAGACAGCCCGAGTGAAACCGGCTATTTTTTCTCTTGTTCTCGTGTCCTCTTATTTAGAAGACATGATTAGTGCTTTAATCCAAATCGTTCTTGGAAAAGCTGGGTAGCTGATAATAGCTGTTTTAACTGTGTGATGCATTTTTAAGCAGATATTTATTTATATACCATGCAACTGCCAGCACCACAGCTCACATAAACCAGATGTTTTTCTCCCAAGCCTTTGCTGTCTGGGGAAAAAATAGGACAGTGCAGCAGCGTGGCCATCACACAGTGGCAATTTCAAGGAAAACTCTTTAAAATGCTTTTTTGAATATTTCCATACATTTCTGAGTTCCAGGAGCTCCATTTACCTAAAAGAAGCTGAAATGTTAGTTCTTTTGGAAAATCATGGCGAGAGTAAAGTAGACCTCCATAGCTGACCACCTCCTTAAAGTGACCTAGTTTTCATAGACCAGACATGCTCCGCAGGTGGGCCTCAGTACAGGGGTGTAGTTGTACCTGCTGACCACCTCTGTGTGTGGATCATCTTGTTACAGTCCCTCGGATGGCCAGCTTACACTGGTTCTACCGCACTCGAATCTGCTTCACCACATTTACTCTCAATGCAAATGTTTTCATTTTGTAATTTTTTCCCTAATGCTATTTATCTAAAGCTTCTGCTCTTCCTCTAGCCACACTCTGGAGCCGTGGCTGTTAACCCGGTGAGCTCTCTGTTGCCGTGACTCTGCTGGTCAGGATTCTTTTGTTCTCATGTTTGTTGTTTTTTTCCCTAGGCAAGAAATTTAATGAACTGAGCAGTTATCGACATCAAAAATCAATGCAGGAGATACAAAATTATCATCTTATGTCAGAAAATGTCTCATGTTGGCTACAGTGTAGGTCCTGCGGACTTCCGAGTGACTGCATTTAGGTCTACCCTGTGATGGGCCCACTGGGGCTCTGGTGAACACGGGAGTATCTCAGCAGGAAGTTCCCTTTCCCTGACAACTGGAGGGAAGGAGAGATGAAGGGAGTGTACCCCAAAAAAGGGGGTGAGACTGGGGACTCTGTGCAGACAGAACTTGAAGGGGTCCCTGTGCCCAGGGCTTAGAACTTCAGGAGAATGATGGGCTGGTACTTGGGCTGCTTTCTGTCCCAGTGCTTGTCAGAGCTCAGCTGCACCGCAGCCTCCATGGCCTGGATCTTGGCAGGGCTGTCCCCATACAAATGCTTCATCTCAACCTTGGGCCCCTGGCCCGGCCTCTCAGTTGGGGGCTCCACTGACCGGCAGGCGTTGTAGGCCCAGTTGTGACCGGTGTTCCCATAGTCATCCAGGCGCTGTGCTGTGTGTCCAGCTGCTGCCGCCTCCATCGCCCTTCTCTGTGCCTGTCGGTCTCTGCAGAGAACTGGCAGAGCTCCTCCGTGATTTCCATGATGCTCAGGTCACATTCTACCTCCTCGTCTTCGGAGGAAGGGCCGTCTTCTCTTGAGGATGCCTGAGGTCCTACTGCTGACGTGTGGCTGCCGCGCAGACCTTCTGGAATGTGAACTGCAGCGGGAGTCTTGCCAGGCCACGTGGTGGTCCCTGAAAGACTGAGGATGTCTACCTCATCATCATAAGAGCTCCGGGGGAGAACGCAGAAGGGAGGTGCCATGGAAAACTGAAAGAATTCCATTGCTCCATGATAATGTCCCCAGAATCTCAAATATGCTGGGTGAGCACACCAAGACTCAGAAGCTTTTGATGTTGATGCCTGTGCTGCCCTCCTGATTGTGGAAGTCCAAATGGGCACTGACTCTCATGGGCACACAGCTTGTAGATCCTGGCGGTGGGCGAGAAGGCACCTATTTTTCGTGGAAGACAGAGGAAAGGTGGGAGGGGATATTGCAGGAACCACCGGACTGTTCTTAATGACTCTTGTCTGGTCTTGGGAAGATCTTGGTCGGATGATTCGAGCTGTGTAGTTGCTCAAGTTTCTCGCCCTCCTTTTGCACGTTGTCCTTGCCCGGGGCTCTGAGTTTCCCTTGGGCTACCTCGCTCCACCTCTCTGTCCCATCTCATGCTTTCTCTGTCTGCCCAGGTTCAAGGGCCTCGCTCCACCTCTCTGTCCCATCTCATGCTTTCTCTGTCTGCCCAGGTTCAAGGGTTGTTGTTTTGGATTTCTCTCTTTGTCTAAGTCCTAACCCATCTTTCTTTGCATCCTGTGCTGTGATGCACCTTTTGTTCCAGCTGACTTGTCATTCCACATCTGCATGTGTTTGGGAGATAAATAAAATTGTGAGTTTTATGCTTCAAGTTAGTATTTTTCTTAAATGTAAAACTTAATCTAGCTGGAAAGAGTATAGTGACATAGGCATGCTCATATATTGTTGGTGTCACCATGAATGGATATAACTCTTCGAAAATAGATTAATAGATTAATTCCCTCTAACCTAGAAATTGAACTTCTGAACATCTATCCTATAAAACTTACCTAAACTCAAGCACAAAACTGCACACAAAGATATTCATAATATTAATAGAACGCAATTCGTAATTGCCCCAAGAGGAAAATAATCTAAACATTTCATAATAGTAGAAAGTCCTATGATAGTATAATAAAAAGTTTTATAAAATAGAAGCAAATACAACAAGATACTATAATGAGAAAAATATTAGTGTAAAATGGAGTGGGTGGTAGAGTGGAAAAATAACAGAAGAACACACTCAGGGAAGGAGGGGTTGGGATAGGAGCTAAGAGGTAGCACTTAGGGCCAGGCAAATGACGTGGCCAGAAGTGTAACTTGTTCTATAAACAAAATTTTGTAACTCTCAAGTGTCTTAGTTCCCTCATGCGTTTTCAGTGTTTATGTTAGGACTGAAGCTGGCAGCGAGGTGGCCTCGAATTGACAGACTGAAACAGTGTTATGTCAGCACCAGTGGTCCAGCAACTGTGGTCTTAGAGAAAGCAGAAAAGGTGCAGAGAGGTCTCAGTAAGAATTGTTGAGTAGAACTTTGTAACTTTCTCTCTACTGATGCCTTTCCCTTTAAATTTTTTTTCCCCAAATAGCAGAAACTCCTTGCAGCCCTGAGATAACTACAGCACCTATTTGACCAGTGAAAGACAGAACAAGTGACAAGCCACCACAGATTGTGCCCAAGGACCACTGAGCCTGAACACAAGACTAAAAGAATGAACAATATTAACCCTTAGCTCATTATAATATTATAATTCCTGCCCTAAGGAGAGATTTCTCTGCCATTTCTTGTTCATGGGATGTATTTAAGTCATTAATCCCCTTTAACTTAGAAATTGAACTCCTGAACATCTACCCTATAAAACTTACCTAAACTCAAGCATAAAATGGCACACAAAGATAGTCAAAATATTAATAGGATGCAAATGATAGTTGCCCCAAATGGAAAATAATTCCATTCTCACTGATCTTGTGTGCACCACACTCTACTCCAAACACATAATGATGTTCACTCCCCTTATGCATTATTCATATTTCACCTTCATAAAAATCCCTTGATCCTGTTAATCAGGAAGGTGGATTTGAGGTAGTCTGCACCTGCCCTTCCCAGTTGTCAAGTCCTCTGAAATAAATCCTTTCTTCCTGACAATCTTCATTGTCTCAGTAATTGGCTCTGTATGTGGCCAGCAACATTGAACATTTCCCCCTTGTGGATTTGAAAACAGAAGTAATGTTGAGTGTTGCAGTTACCATGTCTGCATAACAAATGACACCAACTTTAGTGGTTTAAAAGAACAGTCATTTTATTAATATTATGCTCACAAACTCTGTGGGCCAGGAAATTATAAAGCTCATGGAAGGCAGGTCTCAGATTTCAGGCAGAAGGACTCAAATGACTGGAGCAACCCAGATATCTGGTGTCCGGTGGGGACGGTTTGCAGGCTGAATGCCACTCTAATGGCTGAACAAGTGTTTACATGGACTCTTCAAATGACTCCAGCTTCTCACTGCCTGGGGCTGAGTTCTGAGAAGGACCATCCAGATGATACCAGATTCTTCTCCTCCTGGGTGGGTTCTTGGTCTCTGGAATCTGAGAATGAATTCACAGAAATAGGCAAGCAGATGTGATAGAGTGATAGATTATCAGAAGATAGAGGAGCTTCCAACACAAAGGAAAGAGTCACAAACAGATTGCTACTGCAGCTTGACTGGGTTTGCTTTTATGCCTTGTCTGCCCTCCCTGACCTGCTGACAGTGATTGGATCCTTCAAACTTGGCTGGGTTACATTGATTGGTTGCTTTAATCCTCAGCTGACTGGCCTCTGTTGATTGGCTTTTTATTTAGTTGGAGCACTTTTCCTCTAATCCTCAGGGGCATAGCCCTGTCTAGCAACAGCTAAGTGACCAATGGCTGCACAGGTCATCCTGAAGGAGTCCCTCCCCTTTCTTTCCCAGTCCCTGCTTAGAGAAGGGACTTAAAGGATGGTATGACAGGCAGGGTAGTTAGATTTGCTAATGGGCTAAGTTTGGGGTAAAGTTATAGGGGCATGGAAATCATTGTAGGGTTCTGAAAATTATCTTCTTCTTTTGCTTCAGTTCATGGGGTTGTGATTACAGTTGAGTCAGTTTTTGTTTATTTGTTTTTGCAGTTTTTGGCCGGGGCTGGGTTTGAACCCACCACCTCTGGTATATGGGGCCAGCGCCCTACTCTTTTGAGCCACAGGCGCCACCCCAGTTGATTCAGTTTTTTGATAAGGGCTCCTGGTCTGGGCTGGTCAGCCAATCTACTGGGGCCTGGAAGATATCTTAGAAACTTTCTTTAGGGTTATAAATTGTGATGGTATCTATGGAGAAAAGTTAAGAATCTTTATTTTTTATTTATTTATTTATTTTTTTCTGAGACAGAGCCTCAAGCTGTCACCCTGGACAGAGTGCTGTGGCATCACAGCTCACAGTAACCTCCAATTCCTGGGCTCAAGCGAGTCTCCTGCCTCCGCCTCCCAAGTAGCTGGGACTAGAGGTGCCCAACACAACGCCCGGCCATTTTTTAGTTGCAGCCGTCATTGTTGTTTGGCGGGCCAGGGCTGGATTTGAACCCGCCAGCTCAGGTGTATGTGGCTGGCGCCTTAGCCCATTGAGCCACAGGCACCAAGCCAAGTTAAGAATCTTTATAACCAGCAGGTGGAAGTAAACAGAGAACAGTAGCTAACTATTATCAAGCAAGAGGGGACAGTGGCTGATTATTATTGTTATTTATTTATTGAGACAGGGTCTCATTCTGTTGTGTTGTCAGCATAGCTCACAGCAACCTCAAACTCTTGGGCTGGCGATCCTCTTGCCTCAGCCTCCCAAGTAGCTGGGACTATAGGCACCTGCTACAACACCCAGCTAGTTTTCCTATTTTTAGTAGAATCGGGGTCTCACTCTTGCTTAGGCTGATCTTAAACTCCTGAGCTCAAGCAATTCCCCTGCCTCAGCCTCCCGGAGTGCTACTAGGATTACAGATGGTGAGCCACTTTTAGCTAAGCCTGTTTCTTCACAGCGGTTTAGGGCCTTCCTCACTCTAGTTCTTACCTTGCACCATTTGTGTAAGGCTGGTTGTAAGGTTGGTTTCAATGACACGAGGCTTTGGGCTGCCCTCATGCACTCCCGCCTGTGAGCGCTTCTCTGTTCATGCATAGGGAGGAGTTTCCCCACCGCATCTCCATGCCATGGGGAGCCCCCCCACCCCCATCCAGCCTTCACACTCAGGCTGACTGTGGAGTCCAGAATGGGGGCGTGTGCACAGGTTGGTTCAGTATGAGGTTTCAACCCAAACTCATCATTCACTCACATTCTCTGGGGTGACTCTTGAGGGGAAATAGATAATAAATAAGGCTCTGTATGACTGACTTGCTCAATTACATTTCTCTGATCTGTCATTTTCCTTTTTTAATTAAAATTCTTTTTTCCCCCTGAAAATGCATCAGTGAGTTTGAGGTTAGGTTGTACATCCAGAAGCCCCTTATCCTGCTCCAGCCACTACCTGGAAACTTCTAATTAAGTAACCTGGCATGCTTTAATGAGAGGTGGAAATTTCCTAAGAACACAATGTGATGACAAATCCTGAGAGATTTCCTAGTGTAAAAAAAGCATTAACTATGTAGGTCCTCCCTGACACAGAAAGAGGCGGGAAAACAAACTTTGTTAAGACAATTAAGAAAAGATTAACATTCCTGAAAGAAGGTACTAGTGCATTGAGCTGAGTACTTTGCTCAGTGGAATGTGTCTTTCTCCCCATCAGCCATAGGTCGCTGGGCTAGGAAAGCTTATAGAACAATCTCTGTGAAATTGCTTTAAGCAGGTATGAAGTGATTCTGAATTCTGCTAATGGAAGACCGGATAATGGAAACCAAACTTTCTACCAAGAACAATTAGAAAAACTGAACACAATGTAAAGCTCCCCACTCCCCCCAAAGACTTGTGTATTAAAAGCCATTGGATAATTCTTAAATCAGCAAAAACATGAATGATAAGATTTTGGAACAAAAGAAGATCAAATTGAAGAAATCCTAACATCAGGTGCCACTTTTCCTTCAAGACATTTGTAGTAGCTAAAAGTTTGAGCACCTGAGCAGAGCTCGCAGTGCTCTCCCAGGCTTGGGAAGACAAAAATCAGAGGACAGATACCACTCTGAAGAAGGGACCCTGGGAAGTGCTCTTGGCTTCAGATGGAGATCTTGCAGAGTAAGACCTAAGAATAAGGGTTAACAAAAAATAATGCTGGCTACTCGAAGGTTGAAGCTCAGCTGTGTGTCAGCTCAGTTCTATTTCAGATTATGGTAATTGAGCCCTATCCTGATTGCCTTCCCTAAGGTGTGATAACATAAACCAGGACCTCTGATAATCTCCAATTTTTTAAACGTAATGTCTTACATGCAGTTAAAAATAATGAGGTGATGGAGAAAAACAGATAAAAATGAACCATAAACACAGAAAAAACTGGACAACATGAAAGAAGCACAGGAAATCCAGTTATTGAAATAAGACATGGGTTTAAAAATCATTATGATTTATATGTTCAAGAGTTAAAGGAGAATGCTCACCTTGAAGAATTTCACCAAAGAACTAGATAACAGATGAAAAAAATGTGCAGAATTTTTTTTCTGTATATTTGGAATATACAGAAAATGTGGAAAGAGTAGAGACATATTGGAAAAAATGCAAGGTCTAACATTTACAGGATTGGCGCTTACAAACTGCAAGAAGCAGAATGAGTCAACAGGGATCTGAAGATAATGTCTGAGAATTTTTCAAAATGAATGAAAGACATCAATGCCCAGATACAAGAAGCTCAATGGTAATTATCACATTGTGATATCCATCAAGCCGTGTACAACTGAATTCTGATTTTTTCTGTATGTAAGAAACACTATATAATTAATTTACAAAATACTCAGAGAGCCCTTTGAAGAAAGAATTAATACTACTAATAAAAATAGTACAATGCAAAGTGATATGAATGGCACCATGGTATAGAGACTCCACAGAAGATGTGGGTAGTAGCCATGGATGGAAACTTGGTTCCTTAACAAACAGTGAGGGAATATAGGTGTGGGAAGATAAACTTAGCTAGACCTGGATTTAAATTCCAGCTCAGTGTCTCACTAGCTCAATGACCTTGGGCAAATTACTAACTCATTTTATTATCTTAAAGAAAAAGTAATAATACCTCCCCACCAACAAATTGAAGCTCTTGCTCCACTCTTTCTGCTCCTTACTTCCTTGGCAAAGCCCCATCCTCTGATCATGCTGCCTTCATCTGGAAGCAGAATGAGTTGGACAGAAGCCCACAAGTGCATGGACTCCTCTCTCACTAATCCATGACCGACGCTGACCACACACGAACCCTGAGAGGTGCCTGATCATGCACGTCACTGATGATGACATTTTCAGTGTCTCCTTTACCTTGAAACCTCTTACCCCATACTTTAAACCAGCTGATTTCTTCACTTCTTTAGTTTCATGGAGGAAGCAGGAGTGATCAGAAAGGAATTGTCCCGGCTCCCTCCCTCACCCACCCACCCACCGTGCAGGCCTCATCCACTGCCTTTTGTCTCCTCCTCCTAAGGATGAATGTTTGCCCTGAATCCTGTCTCCTCTTACCTTCTCAAGCACATCACTTGGGCACCTTCCCCGCTTTCTCCTTCATGATCAATTTCCCTCTTCCTTTTGGGTCATTTTCATTAGCAAACGAACTTGCTATTATTTCTTTCAATGTCAAAACAAAACGCTTCCCTTTATTTCATTTTTTACCTCTGGCAGCTGTTCTAATTTTGCTTTTGAAATGACTCAAATCAGGCTTTTGTCCCCACTGTTCCAATGGGATCTCTCCAGTGAAGGTCATGGGCGATGGCCCTGTGGCCGCCTCCATGGGTCTGTTCTGAGTGTTCCCCTCTGCCCACAGCCCTGCTCATAGCTGATTCTTGATGAAGCACCTTCTTTCCTTGGCTTCCAGAACACACACCCGGCTTTCCTCCTGCCTTCAGGTTTTCCTTTCATCTCCTTTGCAGGATCCCTTCCTCGCTCCTCCCTGGTCTCTAACCCTTGGTGTGCCCAGTCCTGTCCTGCCTCCTTCTCTAAATGTGCTTAGGACTCTAAGTAGCCTGTGTGTGCTGGGGGGGGAGGGGCAAGGGAGGCTCCCAACTTCTGTCTCTGCTCCCACCTGTCTTTCCCCCACAGCCTGGGACAGTCTGTTAGGACATAAGCCTGCAGGTCCCTTCCTTTACGGCCAAACTCTTAGTGTAGCTTGTTTATTTCTAATGAAAGTGGAAGTTCTCGTCTTGAACACCAGAGCCCACCTCAGTCTTCACGGACCCCCTTCCCCCTAAGCCTTGCTGGCCTCTCAGGCCTCTGGGGCTCCTGGCCTTTCACCTGACTGTCCTCACCATTTAATACATGGTGAATTTTATCATTTCTGACTTTGTTCTGGTATAAAAACTCCCTCAGGGGTTGATCTACTTGGTTGGGCCTGTGCTGAGTCACACAGCCACCCAGTAGACCAGTCAGGACTGTAATGGTTACATTTACAAGTCACAAAATGACCAGCCCTGGTCCTGGGCCCTGCCTCCCACCTAGACAGTCTCAACAGAGAACCTGCCCAGCCGGCCCTCCAGCTTGTAGCTGGTCCCCCCAGCTGCAGGGAATCCTGCTGAGCCACCCAGCAAGCTTCCAGCTGCCCTCGCTGTGCCTCTCGGTGATTTCCACCCACTCGCCCTCTCGTTCTGCTCATTGGCTGTAAATTCTCACCTGTCCTTGTTAGATTCGGAATGGGGTTCAGTTCTATACTGGAGTCTCCTTTCCCCAATTGCAGCCGTTGGTATGCTCCAGGGAGACCATGGTATGCAGGCAGCTCTGCAGGTGTCACAGATGGGAGGAGGTGGATGGCAGACAGGCAGGTCTGACGGTGCTGTGTGTGATCGCCAAGGCTGCACTGGCTTCTAGGGGCCCAGAGCAGCCATGGGGCCCAGGGTGGAAGGGGTGGAAGGCATCTTATAGAGCAACCTGGTCTTGATCTTCTATAATGACAGTTTACCAAGAACAAAGACAGGAAAGAGAATTATAGCCCTATTCACCCTTCCCTCCTCAAAATAGACAAAAAGAAAACAATGTGCACCAAATAAGACATGCTGCTCTGGGCCACGGCCTCCACATGGTCCTGCAGAAATTTTGGGTGTTGTTCCAGACAAGGACAGAGAAGGGGAGGAAGGACCCAGGATTGGGAGAACCATGTTAATAAGGCCAGAGGCTCAGGCTCTCTCCTACTCGGAGCCAGGAATAGGTGCTGAGCAGGGGAGGGCAGTGAGGAGAGCTGTTTCGAGAGCAGAGAATAGGCAGTGGACAGATTGAGGGGAGGCCGGGGACAGAACGTGTGAGGGGGAGACAAGGTGGAGGTACAGGCGTGCCACTCACCAGGGAACAGTGGACATGGACACAGGGCCAGAGGGGCCACAAGGCTGACTCCTCAACTGGGCTCCCCATTTCAAATGCCTGGTGCTGTCAGGGGAGCTGAGGCCAGAAAGAAGTGAAGTCTGGACCCCTGAGCTGTGAATGCAACCTTGCTTGGAGATAGGTATTTGCAGATGTCATAAGGTTAAAATGAGGTGACATTGGATTTGGGTGGGTTAATCTAATGACTGATTTTTGTCCCCATAAGGAGAGGCATAGAGACCAAGGCACACAGGGAGAGCACCAAGTGCCAACAAAGGCGGGGATTGCAATCCAAGGAGTGTCTAGGATTGTTGGTGGCCAGGAGAGACCAGGAGAGGTGAGGGGCTTTCCACAGAGACGTCAGGGACCCTAGTGACACTTTGACATCAGACTTCTGGCCACCAGAACTGGGGGAGAATAAATTTCTGTTATTGAAAGCCCCTCAGTTTGGGCTGTTTTATTCTAGGAGCCTCAAGAAACTAAATACAGCAGAGTAGGAGTTCTGTGATGACCCCAGGGACTGCAACAAACTGGTCACCACCCAGCAGTTAGGAACTGAGGTCTGCTGCACTGGCACATCTGTGGTGCATGTCTGGTCTATGAAAATTAGGTCAACTTAAGGAGCTGGTCAGTGCAGAGAGGTGGCCAGCTATCGAGGTTCCAGTATACTTGGCCATGAAGGACAAAGGCTTGAGAGGAAGAAGACGAGCTGGCCCAGGGCGGCCACAGCTACGTGGAGACACCTCGGTGCTGTGGCCAGGAGAGGAGAGAAGAGCCTGGAGGAAAGGGTGATTGTGGAAGTAGCAACATGTGCAAGGGAGGCCTGAGGAACAGGTGAGAATTCCAGAATCTCAGCTGATAAACATTTATTGCCAGCAAACGACATCGACATCCGGGGCCTTGGGCGACTCAGGTTGCACATTAAAGAGGCACCGTTTTCTATACGCCCCACAAGAATGAAAGAGACGTGTCCACACGGAGCGTTGCCAGAACTCACGGTGCCACATGGTGGAAGAAACTGTCAACTCCTGATGCCCTAATGACCTCGTGGAGGGCATGCGTTGTTCAGTCTACTCCCCTGGTGTTTCTGCTCACAGACCCCGAGGGCACCTGAACTCTTAGTATTGGTGAATTCCAGGAATCCAGTCTCTAGGCGGTGGAGGAATGGTGAGTTCGTTTCCTAGGATTTTTGTAACAAAGTACTTCAGTTTGATGGTTTAAAAATCACAGAAATTCATTCTCTCTCATTTCTGGAGTTCAGACGTCCAAAATCAACAGGTCAACAGGGGAGAATTTTTTCCCTCTTCTTGCATTGAGTGGTCGCTGGTGGTCCTTGGCTTGTAGACCCCTCACTGCACTTCCTGTTTCTGTCTACAGGTGAGCTGCTTCTCTGTATGTCTCTCGTCTGTTTTTTCTTTTCATTAGCACACCAGTCATTAAGTTAGCACCCAACCTAATGAAGTATGACCTCATCTTAATTAATTACATTTGAAAAGACGGTATTTTAAAGTGCCATCTTATTCTGAGATTCTGTATAGACAAGAATTTGGGGGAGGCACTCTTCTGCCTTGAAAAGACCTTAGGACTTCCTTAAGGTGTTATGGATTTGGTGGTAAAGATCATTTTACAATGGTGAAGCAAGTAAAGAGATGCAAAGTTACGTCTACATCCACACAAACCAGTTTTGGAAAAATAAGGTTGTATGTGAGTAATCAGTAACATGGAAATACGGTTAATCTTTTCTCGTCCAACTGGGGGTGGAAATCACAGTCACAATATGTTTTCCATGCAGTATCTGTCTTTTATCTTTTAGGAAGTTATGAAACATGAGTGTTTTAGGAATTTGAATGTTTTTTTCTTAGCAACATCATAAGGAGAAAGAAATCTCTTGCTCCTGCTTGGTGAGAAAATGTGCTGGCTCTGTCCTGCTGCAGCCTGGAAGACCCTAGAGTTTGTGGGCATTTGTGTTTGTAGGTTTCTCTCAGAGAGAAGGGCAGAGGTTGATGTGTTTCTTTCTTTTTTTTTTTTATACTCTAATAACTTTTATTGTTTTTAATCTCTGAAAAGACAGGCGCCCTTTTTTTACTCCTCATTTTTATTTGACTTAACTACTTCTAAATTTTTATTGTTACATATAAATTTGAAGATAAATATATCATAGGCTTCAAAAAATCCTACAGGAATGTTGATGTGTTTCTTATTGTTCTCTGAGCATCGTTACCTATTTGCCTCTGACACCCATTGTTGCCGGGTGGGATAGAGCAGGTGGCACCCCTGGGCCTAGGAGTGTAGTGTGAAGTCCGCTCTAAGTGTGCAATATGGACTCCTCAGACATGTTGGGTTTTGCTATTCTACTTAACCTTTGTGCCTTCATATTCCAGCAATTGTCTTGTTTATATTTCTCCCATACGCATGTTCTGTGTTTACCCCGTGAAACCAAATTTACCCCTTGGCAGCCTTAGAGCTCGGTGGCCTTCCTCTCCGTGTCCCCGCATAGCCGGAAGGAACCACGGGTTACTGTGCTGTGTTCTGTACCGCAGCAGGCTTCGTCCTTGCCTTTCTTTTCTTTGCTGATTCCAAAAGACAGAAATATTCAAGTCTGTACTGTGAAATTAGGCATATAGATTGCTTTTCAAGAGTTTTCCCTTTTCAAAGGAATGTAAGATTAAGGTGCGCACATCTGCAGTCTGTAAAAGGCCTTGAGGATACATCTTTTCAATAAAAAGATTGTCTTTTTATTTGCTTTGATTAAAAACAGCAGCATTCCCTGCTGCCAAATAACTCACCTGGGTTTCATCTCACTCATCACCATCAATAAGCGGAACAGGCAAGCATCACAATGAGCTTCATTTAGAACATCAAGGCAAACCAGCCGCAGAAAGGCTCCCTGCAGGCTGCGAGGGGGCTGCACTTTCAAGATCACAAGCAGGCAGTTTTTTAATATCTTTATTCCCAGCCATCTGGTCAGATTGCCTCCTGGGACTGGAGGGGGAAGCTCCTGCTCTGTGTCTGTTGAGCTTGCGGCCACGAATCCAGGCTTGTCCGTGGTGTGTCTGGCCCATGCCGTGGACAGCTGGTTGTTGACATGTTTCCCTGCCACTTTCACCTGGTCAGAGGGGAGAACAAGTCGCTTTACCGCTTCGCCAGAGTCTCTGTGATGGGGAAGATTAGCTGCATTTAGTCCTAAAAGTGGAACACTCAGAGGAGTGGGAGATAAAATTTAAAAAAACAATCTACCAGTTCAGTGATGGTTATTACGGGTGGTAGTGATGCAGGTGACAGTGATGATGGTGGTGGTGGTAAGGGTGATGGTCATTGCCACAGGTACCAATCATAGAGCTTACTCTGGAGTGTCTACCTCTAACTTACTCTAGTTTAAGACTCAAGCCTTGGGAAATATGGCATTTACTTGTATTAGCCTGATTTCACAGACTTGGAAATGCTCCTTGGAGGAATCCCACTCCCCTAAGTGGAGTTATTTTGGTAAAGTCCTCAGGTGGCCCTTGGAAGGAGCTGCCCATGGATATGCCCTCCTATGTGCAGTGGTGAAGTCAGGACACTTTCCCTGTCACATGACCTCATGGGGTTCAGAGG
The DNA here is from genome assembly GCA_963574655.1 of Perodicticus potto. NCBI lineage: Eukaryota > Metazoa > Chordata > Mammalia > Primates > Lorisidae > Perodicticus > Perodicticus potto. Next base: position 13,998 of record CAUYRH010033879.1, on the reverse strand, counting down.
CTGGGACAGAGGACAAAAACATTTAGGGGTAGGTGAGAATGGATGAAAGAGTTTAGTGACCCAGCCTTTGCCAGAAGTATCGGAGTGCCTTATGCCAGCCAGTAAAGGGGCCTCGGAATCACTGGTGAAGACCGATTGTGATACGAGAATATCATGGCTGATCATATGTTTTCTTTTTCTGGAATAGACAAAGCCTCTCCTGACAGGTCAGAGAAAAAGAGGCACCAGCTTAGGGTGGCAATTCTCCAGGAGACCTCAGCAGAACCAGCCGTGCACCTATATTCTTAGAAGCCCAGTGCTGTGAGGTGCACTGCTGCTCTGTCACCTCTCTGGACATAGCCTCGGTGACCTGAGAGCTGGGAAAGGCCTGATCTTGTGCCTCTACTTGGGGACAGTTGGACCCCTGTGATTTCCACTGGATCCTTCCTTTTCTGTGGTTTATGATTACCCCCAGGGGTTCTGAACATACAACTACCTACATTTCATTTACGATTCATATGAATAAAGCTCTGTAGTTGTGATATTTTATGATTTTTAGAATGATAATCTATGTTTTATTTTACAGACTAAAATGACAGAGCAACATAATTTGATGGTTATTTTGGGTCTAAACTATAGATTTTTTTTAAAAAATTCCAGATTCCCTGTTATTTTATCTACTTCATGGAAGCTGCCACTATATATATGCTTTGGCGTGATGTTCCCCTGGCAGAAGTCAAGAAAGAATCCAACTTTCCAAAGTGCCTGGGCCCTCTCACCTGGTGCTGGTTTCTGGGTCAAAAGACACACCCGGACTGTGCTGGACTGTGGCAGGCCCCCGGGGAAGGACATTAGGGAGGGCCTCCTCATTCACCCATTCATGTGGGCGTGGGTCTGCCCTTTCTCCCACAGAACAGCAATGTCCTTTTTATGCTGAACATCCATTTGTTTATTCCTTTTGTGTCTTTAGAACACCAAGTACAGGCAATATATCCAGAACCTATTTAGAACCGCACATCTCAAATCTGGTCCAAAGCTGAAGGTAGAGCTCTCAAGAAACTTACTTCCAACCTCTACTAAATATTAAGGTTCTTACACTTTCAAGTTTGAGAGTCGAAAGTACATTTTTTCTCATTTTGGGGGGTGAAATGTTACACAAGTATAGCCAATATATTGCCAGTTGAATGCTCATGTGTTAATCAACACCTAGGTCAAGGTATAGAATGTTGTTAGGACCCCAAGAGCGAGGCTCATGCTGCCCCTGAGTGGTGCAACCAAGCATGTGACTCTGACACCTTAGAACAGCTGTGCTGCTTTGAATTTACATGGATGGTATGATATGGTATAAATCTCTCGTTGAAGGCTTTTTTCACTCAGCTTCTGTCCCTGAGGTTCAGCTGTGTTGTGGCATATTTGCTGTAGACCATTTATTTTCATTGTTCATGACATTTTATTGTGTTTTCCACTATTTATTCTATTGATTGATGTTATAATTGTTCCCATTTTTGGCTCTTGTGAATAAAGCTGCCACAAATGTTCTCATGCATGTCTCCTGGTGCATTTGTGCAGGTATTTCTTTTGGGAACAGACCAAAGAATATAATTACCTGGTCATAAGGCAGGCATCTATTGCACGTCAGGATGTTATGTCAGAAGATTTCCAAACCAGCTGTGCTAATACTTGTTCTGGCAAATCTTTTAGTTCATCCATTTTGAATGGTGTGTCATGGTATTTTATTGCCATTGTATATCCATTTCCCTAGATGGCTAATAAGAGTAAACACATTTTTATGTATTTATTAGCTGTTTATTTAGAAATGCTTTTTTGTGTGTAAATATCTGTTCAAGTTGTAGGTGAAAAATAATCCCCATGTTTTTAGTTGGAATGGACCTCTGTGACCAAAGACAGTTTGATCAGAGGAAAACCAAGAGAGGCGCCCAGGGAGCTGGCAGTCCCCGGAGAGGCGGAGTTGGGCTCCCGCTTGTGCAGCATCTTCCACAAAGAACAATACGGTTTTAGAGAAGTTACAAGACAAAGAAAGAGGACTTTGAGTCTCTAGAGGCAGCGACTTGGGGGAAGACGAATAATGGACAGATGCAGGCTAATCAGAAGAGCCTGGTGGCGTGGGTTCCTGTGCCTCTCCAGGCAGAGAGGGCCTTCAGACCGTAGCCCTTGTTCTCGCTGGTAAAGGGGGGGGGACAGGACACCTTCCGTCTTTGTAAATCCACGTCCGGCCTTAGGCAGATAGAGGGTGGAGAATGTTCTATCTGCTGCCTAACTGCCTGCGTCTCAGCACCTTCATGTTCTGAGGTGCTGTTTTCTGGTTTCGCAGGGTCTCCTGACTGTCTGTGTGGGATGGGGCGGGGGAGGTCCGCCTTTCCCTGACTGATCTAGGGCTTCTGTGTGCTGGGCCCCGGAGGCTGTGCGGAGTAAGTGATGCAAATACGGCTCGTTGCTCCCTGGCTGGTCAGAGGGCTCCCTTCCTCGTGTTCTCTTTGATGAGCTTGCTTTTTAAAATTTAACACACCTCTACTTGGTAGACTCTTCATTTGTGTCTTTTCCTACTCCAAGGTCGTGACGACAGTGTTTGTGTCACTCTCTAGAACTCGTGTTGTTTGCATTTCACAAGTAGAGCTCTGATCTCCCTGGAATGGCTTTTACCTTCCTGGGCGAGGCAGAAATCCAGACCCCATCACGTCCGTTGGTGTCCACCGGACTCCGCACCATTTATTGAAAAGACTGTCATGTCTTGTTGGTGATTATCAGGGCCACCCTTGTCATGCAGCACTTCCATTTTTTATAACATTGTTTACCCTTTTGTTAGTACTGGCATGTATAAATTGTTGTATAATAAGTCTTGATATCTGGAAGAGATAGTCTTCTTCCTTGTTTTTCCCCTGCAGCTTATTATTTTTATTGAATTGGTTAAGTATTTTTTAATGATACCATTCCTTCATTTTGTGGCGTAAGCGCTCCACGGAGTGGCTTAAATAACAAACATGTAATTCTCAGGGCACCGAAGGCTGGCAGTCTGAGACCAGGGAGGCAGCAGGGCTGGGTTTTTGGTGAGGACTCTTCCTGGTTTATAGATGCTGCTTTCTTTCTTTGTCCCTTGCTGGGGGAGTAGGGAGAAAGAGAGAGAGAGAGAGAGAGAATCCAAGAGGGAGAGAAACAGAGGAGAAAAGTACATGAATCCCATTATGAGGACTCTGCCCTTGAGATCTAATCACCTCCAAGGGATCTCACCTAATACCATCTCCTTGGAGGTTAGGGTCTTGACATGAATTTTGAGAAGATGCAAGCATTCTGTCTATTTCTTGGTAGTTAGATACGCTTTTTAAGTCAGTACTTATGGCAGAGACTATGGTAGGGGTCCTTGACTAACAAAGGGTCAGTAAACATGTTCACTTCTTTGTACTCAATCAGGAAATTTAAGACCCTAACTCTATTTAGCCTTCTCCCACCTTTTGTGTTACTATTGCTATTTATTATAATTTTACTTCTGTATTGTTTTAATAGATAATTCAGTTTAGATTTATTCACATCTTTAAAGTTTTCACTTATTTTTCTATGTTCAGTTTTATTTACTATAATTTTTTTTTTTGAGACAAGGTCTTACTCTGTCATCCAGGCTGGTTGGTCTCAAACTCCTGGGCTCAAGCTACCCTCCTGCTCCAGGCTTGCACAGTGCTGGTTACAGGTGTGAGTCTCTGGACCTGGGCTCCAGTTTTGATGTGTACTCATTTTTCTTCCAGTTGAATAATTCCCTTTGGCGTTAGTGTGGCTCTAATCCTGATAAATTCTGTCAAGTTGTGCTTGTTTCAACATGTGTTAATTTAACTTTCATCTTTAAAATACATGTTTCTAGAATTTAAATAAATTAATATCTTGTGAGTGTTTTTGTTATTTGAAGACATCTTTTTATTCTCCTCTGGTTTTTATCACTTATTGAGACCATTTTGAGAGTAATTTGTCTTTTTTCTTTGTCTGTTTTCTCTTGTGTTTTTCTAGACCGTATCCAGGTGTGATGTTTTGCATTTCCCTTGTTCTCGGTTTGTAGTGCTTCTTGAATATATAGTTTCAAGGCTTTCTTTAATTTTAGAAAATTCTCATTATTTCTTCTGCCTCTATTTTTCTCTCGTGTGTTTTGGACTTCAATTATAGGTAATGTAGACCTTCTCCCCACATATCTGTACCTCTTTTTTTCTGTAATTTTTGTGACATTGCCTGGATCATTCTTTCTGCCCTGTCTGCAATAGCTTGCTAGTTTCATCTTCAGCTTTGTATAATTTTCTGTTAAATCTGTCAGCATGCTGTCATTGTAGTTTCCCAGTTCTAGAATATCCACTGGATTTTTAAAAATAGTTTCTAGGTCTGTACAGAAATTCTCAGCCTATCCTTTATTTTCTTAAACATGTCAAGCGTCATCTGATAATGCTGTTATCTGGATCACTTATGGGTGTGCTGTTTCTCTTTATTTTAGATAAAATCTCCTCATGCATAATAATTCTAGTGTAGGCACAGGCACAGCATTTGAAAAATTGTTGAGATAATTTGAGGCCCCAGCGATGCTGTCTTTCTGTGTAAAGGGTTTAAGTGGCGTCTGGAGGCAGGGGGCCTGGGGACTTGGAAAGCTGGGATTGTTTTGACTCTGCAGGGACTGGCGTGGTTCAAACCTTGGACACTGATTTCTGTGTAAGGGTCAGTGGACTTCTGGTCACTCTAATTCCTAGGCTGTAGCCCTCTGATGCTCCAGCTTAGAGCCCGGGTATTTACCAGAGTCCCCTCATACCTGACGTGCCTTGAATCCCAACCTCTGTCTCCGCCTCTGACAAAGGCTCTGTGCCTCTGTATCTGTCCAGCCACTTGGTTCAGAATGGGGAGAAGCTTTTGGGATGAAATGGCTCTAATACCAAATTCTCCTGTCTGTATTTGATTTTTTCCCTTAAACTTTGGCTTCATAATTTTTTTTTACTATCGTGTTAGTTTTCTGACACCTGTAAATACTTTCAAGCAATATTTTGTCAGGATTTTGGCTTGTCCAGCTCAGGAAGGATTAGTCAGTATTAGTGGAGGGGCTCTCCAGATGGCAGTGTCCTAACCACATGTCAGGTAAGCCCGTGTCCCAAGAATCCTGTACAGAATGCATTGGAAAGTAACTGAACCCACGCCTGGCTGCCTTCCTAGGACCCTGCTCCATCCCACCCATCCCTCCTCTCTGGCTGTGATCATGAGGGGAGACAGTGCTCACGCTAAACTGCCGTCCTGGAGCTCTGAAATGCGCATGCATGTGGACACACTGTCCATGTGATTGCTTTTCTGTTGCTAACTGCCTGTGAGATCAGAGTGGAGACTGTCACCACTAGACACTGTTCTGGACCACTGGCTACCCCTCTCCTGCCCCACCTGCTGGAGGGTCTGCACTCCTGGCCACCTCCACTACCTTTCCCTGGGAAGGTGGCTTTATACTGCTCAGGTCCTGTCGCCCCCCCATCGGGCTGCCTCTGCTGGAGTACACAGGGCGGGTGACAGCTCAGATATCACCCCCCCATCGGCTGCCTCTGTTGGAGTGCACAGGGTGGGCGACTGCTCAGATACCATCACCCCCTAGCCCCCATCGGGCTGCCTCTGCTGGAGTGCTCAGAGCAGCTGACTGCTCAGGTACCATCACCCCCCCGCATTGGCTTCCTCTGCTGGAATGCTTAGAGCAGCTGACTGCTCAGGTACCGTCACCCCCCCCATCAGGCTGCCTCTGCTGGAGTGCACAGGGCGGGCGACTGCTCAGATATCCCCCCCCATCGGCTGCCTCTGCTGGAGTGCACAGGGTGGGCGACTGCTCAGGTACCATCACCCCCCCCCGCCATCGGGCTGCCTCTGCTGGAGTGCTCAGAGCAGCTGACTGCTCAGGTACCATCACCCCCCCATCGGGCTGCTCGGGGGGGCCTTGCTGGTGCATTTCCTCAGCCATCGTTCATCCGGCCAGCACCGAGAGCCTGACGCTGCCATTAAGTGCTTTCCTTGTTGGCCTCAATTACTGCCCCCACGGCGTTCAGCAATTTCGTGTTCCTTTGCCCACTTTACAGATTAGGGAACAGCCCTAAGGAGATTGATTTGATTGTCTGAGATTGCACAGAGCAACAGCAAAGGAGCCCGGCTGTGGACTCCAGTTGGCCTGACGGCAAAGCCTGTGATTCTGAGCTTTGCTCCATACTGCTTTGTTAAAACATCTTGACCAAAGAGAACTGCTCCAGTTTTTGGAAAAGACCGAGGGACAGAGAAGGACTTATCCCCACGCAGGAGGAATGTGCAAGACCACCTGCTTTGATTTTACTTAACAGGATGAGAAACCTCCAAGCCTGTAATCACCTGCATGTGGAAATACAGAACGTTTTCCAAATGTCCTTGACTTTCTACTTTTTGTTTGGAGGTTTATTTTTCCCTGAAGATGAATAACCTTAAACTTCCTGGATAAATTTTACCTTTGTCTGTATATGTACAGTCATGTGCCATATAATAACATTGCTGTCAGTGATGGACCACACGAATGACAGTGGTCTCATAAGATACTGTATTTGACTGTACTTCTCTGTTTAAATACACAGACAGCACCATGTTGCAATTGCCTGCAGTATTTAGTGCAGTAGTGTGTTGTCCTGGTGTGTAGCCATCCGGGTCTGTGTAAGTGTACTCTGGGGGGCTGACACAATGACAAGAACCCCTGACATGTTTCTCAGAACAAACCACAGTTGATAAGTGAAGCATGACTGTGTGTAATGGATAATTTTAGCGTCAATTTGGCTAGACCATGGTACCCAGTTTTTGGTCAAGAACCAGTCCAGGGGTTATGGTGAAACTATATTTCAGATGTGATTAACATTTAATGAATGTACCTGGAACTGTAAAACTTTGAGAAGAAAACATAATGGAAAAGCTCTATGACATTGGTCTGGGCAACAATTTTCTAGACACCAAAAGCACAGGTATTGAAAACAAAAACAGATAAATGGGATCGCACCGAACTAAAAAGCTTCAGTGTGGCTGGGCAAGGTGGCTCACGCCTGTAATCCCAGCACTCTGGGAGGCCAAAGGGGGAGGATTGCTTGAGCTCAGGAGTTTGAGACCAGCCTGAGGAAGAGTGAGACCCGGTCTCTACCAAAACTAGAAAAATTACCTGGGCATTGTGATGGGCGCCTGTAGTCCCAGCTACTCAGGTGGCTGAGGCAGGAGGATCGCTTGAGCCAAGGGTTTGAGGTTGCTATGAGCTGTGATGCCATGGTACTCTACCTGAAGTGACAGAGTGAGATTCTGTCTCAAATCAATACATAAACAAAATAAAAATGAAAAAATAAAAAATTTAAAAAAAAGCTTCAGTGTGGCAAAGGAAAAAAATCAATGATGCAAAAAGATAACCCAGAGTATGTGAAAATATTTGTAAATGTACGTCTGATAAGGGATTAACTTCAAAATATACAAGGAACTCAGCAACTCAATAGCAAGAGAACAAATAATGTGACTAAAATGTGAGCAAAAAAACCTTCAACAGACATTTCATAAAAATGGCCAATATGTTCATGAAAAATGTGCAACATAACTAATCAGGGAAATGCAAATGAAAGCAACAAGGAGACATCGCCTCACACCTCTTAGTACGGCCGTTATCAAAAGGATGAATACCGCAGGCAGTGGTGAGGGACCCTTGTGAATCAGTACAAACATTACGAAAACTTGCATGGAAATCCCTCAAAAACAAAAAAGAGAGCCACTCCATGATTCAGCAATCCCACTTCTGGTATTCCACAGAATCCCACATATTGAAAGGAACTGGAATTGGGGTCCCTGCAGCTGGGGTCACAGTAGCCGACCCAGGAGAATAAATGAACACAACGTGGTGTGTACACATGGTGAAATACTGGTCAGCCTGTCCAGGTTCAACCTCACTTACGTGCGGAGTCTAAGACGGACAACACAACACGTAGAGTAGAGGATAGAAAGTGACTGTCAGAGACTGGGGGACAGGAAGGGATTGGGAGACGCTGGTCGGAGGGTAAGAAGTGTCAGACGGGGGGAGATGTAATGCCCCTCAGGGGGCTATTGTCAATAATAACGTATTATATACTTCAAAAATAGCTAACAGAGTATATTTGAAATTTCTCACCATAAAAAATGGTAAGTGAGCTGAACATGTTAATTAACTTGACTTAATCATTCCACATTATATACATACATTGTAACACCATATTGTGCCTCATAAATGTATACAATTATGATTTGTCAATTAAAAACAAATAGATCAAAAGCATTAAGTGAGCAGACTTTGAGGAAAGCAGATGACCCTTCCCTAATGTGGATGCCCCAAGTCCAATCAAGTAAAGACCTCAATTGGAAACCACTGAGCTCCCTCCCCCAGGACAAATTGTGTTCCAACAGAACTCTAGTTCTAAACACAGGTGGTGCCACGGATTTGGTTTCCTGGCTGTGGTGTGACTGACATTAGCTGCAGTGTTCCTGTCTGTCATCGTGTGAATATGTGTTGGGTACACGCGAGCGCTGGTGAACTTGGGCTCACAGGTAATGACGCTGCTCGTGACCCTGTGTTTCTGGCTGAGGATGTGGGGCTCTTCCTCTTTTAAGCCTTAACACAGTGCAGAGCACCTTTTCCTTTAGTTGAGGCCTTGTTCAGCTCGCACTGGACTTCTGGAGCAATGCGGTAACCACGGTGGGCCTGCAAGTGTCTTTACTTTCTAAGTGTTTCATCTTTGAGATGCTCAGCATGCATTCTCCAGGGCTGGATTCTCACTGAATGTTGTACGAGGCTGAGTGCTGCTTCCGTCTGGCAGCCACTGCAGTCGTCACCCTGTGGCTGCGAGATGCCTGACTTTGAGTTACAGAAGGTGCAGCCAAACCAGACAGGCTACTCAGGGGTCCTGAGGGACAGGGACGGAAGGGGTGCCGGCATGACCAGATGTTAGCACCTCTTAAAAGGTATGCTTTAAGGTTGGGTGAAGAAGGGAGAGGCCACCACCAGGCTCTGTGTCGGGCACCCCTTCAGTGACTTTGAACAACCAAATGAAAAGTGTCTACCTTGGTCCAGTTAGTGTCAGTCTTTGGAGTGAGTCAGGAAAGAGATTCTTAGCGGAAAGGTGGCATCTTACTCTTTGGGTACAAGAATCCAGCAAGCTCCTGGTTCGCCTTTTATCCAACTTCCATTTCCCTGACCTCAGTCTCACAACAGGCTGGTTCTTTTTAGCAAAACAGTATGGGCCCCCGGTCACGTTGATCTCACGAGCACACATTATCCTCAGTGATGAAAGGAGGCTCCAATATTACTGTGGTCTCGCTGTGCAGACCCCAAACTGCCTCTATGGTGACCAGCATTCATCTGAGAAGGGAGACCCCAACCTGGACTCTGGGAACCCCACTTTCCCAGCTGGCCTCAAGGTCCTCTTTAATCTGAGTTTGCTCTGCAGCTGGAATTTTCTGCTCTGAGGTGTGGGCTTGTTTTCAATAGTAAGAGTGACAGTGACAAATCTTTTCTATTCACAAGCCACTCATTTAAGAAGCTTGAAAGCACATTGTAACTCATGGGGAAACAGTCATCTTTCAAAGACTCCCATCTTGAACGAGGGATCCGTCTCTGGTTTGTTTTTTATTTTTTATTGGTTATGACTGATTTTATTTTATTTTATTTTTTCTTTCTTTATTTTTTTTTTATTGAATCATAGCTGTGTACAATAATTCAATCATGGGGTACAGTGTGCGGGTTTCACATACAATCTGAGATATTTTTATCAACCTGATTGACATAAAATTCATGAGATTTTCTCATTTACTATGTGAAAACATTTTTGATCCATATTTAGAAGTTTTCTCCTGACCCTTCAAATATGCACTACAAGTGTGATCTCACCCTTTATCCTCTCTCCCCCCACCCTCTCCCTCTCCTTCTCTCCCCCCCCTTTCCCCGTCTTCTTGTGCAATAATTGGGTTGTAGCCTTCGCTTGAAAGATAAAAATTTGCTTCATTTTAGGGGTGTATACATTGGATACTTTTTCTTCCATTCTAGAGATACTTTGCTAAGGAGAACATGTTCCAGCTCCATCCATGTAAATATGAAAGAGGAAAAGTCACCATCTTTCTTTAAGTCTGCATAATATTCCATGGTATACATGTACCAAAGTTTATTAATCCATTCGTGTATCGTTGGGCTCTGGAGCTTCTTCCATGCCTTAGCAATTATGAATTGGGCTGCAATAAACAATCTGGTACAGATATCTTTGTAGTAATGTGATTTTTGGTCATCTGGGTATATACCAAGTAAAGGAATTATAGGGTCAAATGGCAAGTCTATTTTTAGATCTTATTTCAATTATGTTTCCAAACAGCTATCCAGTCCCCCACACTATAGTGTAAGATTAAAAAATTGAAAATACTGGCTTGGCCTAGGTTGAAGTTCTTGTTCTGTTATTTATTGTTCTTGTGCAAAAATCACTTTAGAAAGTCGATTTAACTCTAAGCCACAGTTTCCTGGTATGAAATAGGTGGGATCAGTATATCCGCTGCCTACTCACAGATTGATATTAAGGGCAAAAGTAGATGATAAAGGCTTATGTTAGTAAACCGTAACTTTTATTAGAATGTATATTAATTCATTTACCTTAAGAGTACTTTATTAACAACATATTTACTAAAATAATACTTCTAAATATTTCAGTTCAGGGTTACAAACATTATCTTCTGCATGACAATATTGAAGGTGAATACAATATTCCCCTTATTGCATATAAAGAAACTGAGGCTTGAGTTGCTTAAATAGTGTCACCAAAGTCATACCTTGTCAACAAAATATTCTTCTCCTTTGTAATAACTTAATTTACATTAACTAATAACTAATGACTCCATACAGATAAAAAAAATATATAGCCACAAATGGCATTCCATCTGACTAATTTCAGAAAAATCCTATGATTTCATTATATGCTGTGATTCTATGCCAGCATACTGTTTCTCTCTGATATGGGAGGAAGATAAAATACCAAATAGTCTCTGAAGCTAAGACTTGACACCTTGACCAAGCTGAGAAATTAGTTATTTGCTAGGGGCATTAACAAAGGATTTTCATCAGCACTGCTCAATATTTTGTATCCAGTATTCATCTATTATCTCAGATGCAAGTCACAATGTTTACACTGTGTACTCATTAATTCATATGCATATGAAATCTGTCTTTAGTAGGGACTTTTCTAGGACATATTAATTTTAATCATAACACTAATATAATTTGGATCCTGTTTCTCTTCAATGCCACTCATTCATTTCCTTACTGAGTAAATATTTACTGAGCATCAGTTACAGGTAAAATATTTATTTTAAAAACCATAAATAAAGATATAGAACACTAAGGGGAGGTTTATAGACAAGGATTGTTGCCCCTTCTTTTTATCAACTAGTGTTTACGAATCAAAAATCATCTTATCTAAGTCTCATGAAGAAATAAATGGGGCCAATAACTCCACCATAGGTTTTAGCTTGTAAAGGAAAACTGAATTATAGCTTCTTAGTGTGACAGATTAAACCTTATGATGATTACCCGAGCACTACACTAACAACAATATGTGACTGACTGTTAAGTGATGAATCTGTTTCATTCCAGATAAAAGAGGGAGACATAACAAAGGTGTTATCAGAAGTTAAAGTCTCTTTCACAGACTTTGATAATTAATACAATAATATTTCATTTAATGGATCAATAAGTGATTCAATCAGTTTATTGATAATATTTATCATCTCAAACTGTGGAAAGCCCTATACTTTGTGCTGAGAAGCTAGGGTTGCTCTTCTCTGTGTCCACATAATCAGCACTGGAGATAAGTTATGTAACTGAAAATAAATGTAGAAAAGTAGAAGTCAGAAGAGTATGGCCATTTAAAGAATTCAAACTTAAGACAAGTGGTGTTTTTGAGTGAAACTGTGGAGGATAGAGACAAAAAGAGAGCCAGATATAAACCATCTGTACTGTAATTGATCCATATGGTAGCCTTAGCCACCTGTAAATGTTTAAGTTTAAATTAATTAAAATAAGAGACAAAAAATTCAGTTTTCACTTGAACTAGCCTCATTTCTTGTCCTCAGTCAGTAATCAGATGAGGCTTATAGCTGGCACACTATGTGGCACAGATAGAGGGCACTTCCTCTACCATGGAATGTTCACTTACATTGTGACCTTGACAAAAGCATGAACAATGCTCAGCATAAAAGATTTTACATAACATCTATAAAAGAGTAAATGTTACTGTGTGTCTGAACTTAGATAATCTGAAGGGAAATGACTGGAGACAACCTTGGAAAAATATTAGGATTAGACCGCAGAAACTTTTGAGATATGACTTTGTTAAAAAAATTAATAAAAGTAGCAAAATGATCATAAATATGCATAAACAAAGTTGATACAATGGCAATCACAAATGGTTTAAAGAGGATTTAAGAGACAGCTTCCAGCTAGTTCAAGAGAGAGTTGCTCTGTACTCGAACTACACCAATGTCAGTGGAAAGAAAGGTCTTACGTGCGTGTCACTCATTCATCCAGGAATAGTCATTGAACATTCACCATAGGCAAGCAATTTTCTCAAAAAAGAATATAGAATAAGTAAAACACTCAAAGATTCCTCAGGTTGGTTGCATTTTAGTGGAAAGAATGGGCTAGATTTTAAATCCATTCACTTGCATGTGTTTTTTATAACAAACCTAGGAGATGGATATATTAGGTCTCATTTTATAGATGAGATTAATGACCACAGGTTCTAAACCTACGTAACAGCTACAATGATAAAATAATACAGTATGGTTATATCTATATTATGTATTTACAGATAGTCATGAGTATCAATGGGCATATATTCTGATAAATGTCTTTTTAGGCAATTTTGTTTTGTACAAACATCATAGACTGGACTTACCAAACCTAGAAGGTATAACCTGCTACATATCTAAGCTATCAGTCCTTGGCTACAAACACGTACATCATGTTACTATACTGAATGTTATAGTCCAGTGTAAGACAATGATAAGTAATTGTGTATCTAAACACAAAAAAGTACAGTAAAAGTATGATATAAATTAAAAGATACAAAATGGTACATCTACATAGGGTGCTTACAATGAATTGGGCATGTGGGACTGGAAGTTGCTCTGGGTGAGTTAGTGAATATTACGTGACTATAAAGGCCTGGGTCATACACTTGTGCAGCCTTTATAAACACTGCATACTTAGGTTACACTAAATTTATAAAACTATATTTTCTTTCAAAAATAACCTTCACTTACTGTAACTTTTTTACTTTATAAACATTTTAGTGTTTTTAACTTTTTGATTATTTTTTAAATAACACTTAGCTTAAAACACAAATGCATGGTATAGTTGTACAAAAATATCTTCTTTTATTTATTCTTATTTTCTAAGTTTTTCCTATTTTAAAATAATTTTCTTTTTTTTTTACACTAAAATTTTTTATTAAAAACTAAGATATAGGGGGAGGAGACAAGATGGCGGTCTGTAGCTAGCTTTCCGCAGACGCTCCCGTCCAGAAGGAGAGTTAAAGGACAGAAATTTAGCAAGAAAGCCAATGGTTTGGAACTGAGCCAAAAGAGAAGGACAAAGAACGCACATCAAACCTACTGGAGAGACCTGCAACCCCAAGGATACAAATAAAAGGTACAGAACACATCACCAAGTGGACGGGAGTCCCCTCTCTCCATGAGATCGGCTCTCAGCCTACTCCATACCTCCATACAAACAAGCGAGCAGAGTTCAGATGTCCTCTGACTCTACCCCACGGGAGAGACCCTCTAAAAATAAGACCTCCTTCCCCTACTAGGGTGCCATGGCACTCTCCTGTCAGGCATAAAACTGTATATATTCTCTACCTGCAAGTTTGAACTCCTGGCATTCCCCTCCACTCTCACCCGTCTGGAGGTCTGTCCCCCATGGAGTCCAGATTCTTGGACATTTTCTCAAGGGGTGTG